>JAJJLH010002422.1:0-22415 GCA_023806865.1 Isotricha sp. YL-2021a | reverse complement strand
TTATAATTTTTAGTTTATATTAATATTATCAAAATTCATTTTAATAACAATTATTTGCTTAGAGAGCTTTTTATATATTTATAAATATATTTTTCAAAATTATTATTATTTTATAATTTATAAACCAAATAACAATATTTAAATCATTATAAATATTTGAAAGTATATAATTTATCTTTTTCATATTTAAATGATTAAAATTTTAATTTCCTTTAAAATAAAATCTCTATTTCCATTTAAAAATTTGAAATTATTATAATATAAATATCTAATGTTTTAAAAATTACTATTTTTAATAGTTTATGAATAATAAACTTTTAATCACTTATAATCTTTTTTCACTAATTCTTTGATTTCTTAAATTATTATGTAATTTTTATCTAAATTTAGTCATTCTTTTACATTTTTTATATTAATGAATGATTTTAATAAGTAAATAAAAAAAATAAAAAAAACTGGAATAATCTTCCAAAAAATATATATTAACAAATTAATATATTATCTATAATTTTTATTATTTTTTCTAATATTTCATGTAAAAAATGTGAATGAAGTGAATGGAAAAAGTACCATTGTTGATAATAAGATAATTACTTTATTATAATTTTCTTTTTAAAATTATTATTTATAAAAACAAAAATTGAAAATAAAAATATTTAAATATTATTTTTTATAATATAAATCAAAGTTTGAATGCGATATCCCTTTTTTAAATCCTTTGAAATCAAATTAAAAATCCAAAAAAAAAAATTAAAAAATTTCAAAAAAAAAAAAATATAAAATTTATTTATAAATAAACAAATTTTGCATCTTCAAATCCAAAGAAAATAATTAAAAAAACCTTTTTTTTTCTCAAAATAAAAATGTTTAATTTCACTATTATTTAAATTTAATTAAAATAAATGATAGAAATGAGAGCAGATGAAACATCATTATCAATGAAATCAAAAATGAATGAAGTAAATGATGATGAATCATCAGAATTAAAAAGCTTAGTATCAAAATTAGAAAAAGAATTAACAGAAGTAAAAGGAGAAGTAACATCCTTAAAAAAAGATATAAAACAAGTAAAAGAAAGTGAAGCTTTCCTTCATTTTCAAAAAAAAAAAAAATCAATATCATTTTTTCAATTAATGTCAGTTCAATCAGAAAAATCAGATATAATATTATTTATCATTGCAATAATAGGTTCAATGGCAGCAGGATTATCAATGCCTTTAATATCACTTTTATTAGGTGATGTTATTGATGGTTTCGATGGTTCAATTCCTAAAGAAAAAGTACCTAAAGTTATTCATAGTGCAATAATAAATTTTATTTGTGCTGGATTAGGAATTTTTTTTGGTTCTTTATTAATGGTAACTTTCTGGACTATTATAGGAAAGAGACTTTCTGATAAAATAAAAATTGATTATTTTAATACTATTATGAAACAAGATCAAAGTTATTTTGATGAAACTAATACATTTGAATTTACTACAAAAATACAAAGTCAAACTAAAATTATTGAAAATGGTATTGGAACTAAAGTTGGTGTTGCTTTAAGTGCTTTTTCACAATTTATAGCATCTTTCATTATAGGGTACATCACGTCATGGAAATTATCATTAGTTATTTCAGCTATGCTTCCTTTATTAGGACTTGGTGGTTTCTTCATGGCTAATGCTATGAAACAAGGAACAGCTGAAATGAGAACTTATGAAAAAGCAGGAGGTATGGCTGAGGAAGTTTTATATCAAATTAAAACTGTTGCTTCATTTGCTAATTTTGATGATGAAAAAACAAGATATAATAATTTTTTAGATATTAGTAGAAAAGCTGGTATTAATCAAGGATATAAAACTGGATTTGGTATTGGATTTATTATCTTTGTTATTTATGGTTCATATGCACTTGCTGTTGGTTATGGTAGTAGACTTATTTATAATAATGGAGAAAAAACTGAAGATGAAGATAAAGATTTTGGAGCTGGAGGTGTTATTACTGTTATTTTTGCTATTATTTTTGGTTGTTTCTCACTTGGACAAGCTGCTCCTAATATAAAAGCTATTTATGAAGCTTGTAATGCTAGTCAAGATTATTTTGATTTGAAAAATAGGAAAATTAAACATTCTTTTGGAAAGGAAAAACCTGATAAAAATGAAGCTGTTGGACATTTAGAATTTAAAGATGTTTCTTTTAAATATAATACTGGAGATAAAATGGTTTTAAATAAAATTAATATTGATTTTGAACAAGATAAAAAAATGGCTATTGTTGGTCCTTCTGGAATAGGGAAATCTACTATTTTATCTTTAATTGAAAGATTTTATGAACCAACAAGTGGAATGATATTATTTGATGGGAAAAATATTAAAAATTTTGAAATTAATCATTGGAGAAGTTTTATTGGTTATGTACAACAAGAACCAGTTTTATTTAATTCTTCAATAAGAGAAAATATAATTTTTGGTAGAGAAAATATAACAGAAAGTCAAATTAATGAAGCATGTGAAAAAGCATATGCTACTGAAATAATTAATAAAGTTGGTTTAGATTATATTGTAGGAGTAAAAGGAGAAAAATTATCAGGTGGACAAAGACAAAGAATTGCAATTGCAAGAGCAGTTTTATTAAAACCAAAAATTTTATTATTAGATGAAGCAACTAGTGCTTTGGATAATAAAAGTGAATTAGAAGTACAAAAAGCTTTAGATATGGTTAGTAAGGGAATTAGTACAATTGTCATTGCTCATAAAATTGATACTATTAAAAATTCTGATAAAATATTTTGCTTTGGTAAAGATGGGAATATTGCAGAAGAAGGAACTCATGATGAATTAATGGAAAAAAAAGGAATCTATTCTGAGTTATATATGAAAAGAGCTAAAGCTGAAGAAGATAGAAGAGCAAGTTTATTAATTGATGAAAATGATGATTCTGATTCAGGATTAAATAAAATATCTCAAAGTATAAATAATAATAATCCAATAATTAATAATAATGATATTGGGAATAATTACATGAGTAGTAATATTCCATTAGATAATATTAATAATAATCATTATTTAAATACAGATAATGATATTAATAGTGATAATAGTTTAAAAAATAAGAAAATTTTATCTCAAAGAAATGAAATAAACAATAATAATCTTGAAGATGAATTTAAATCTTTAAATATTCATAATTCAAAACATACTTTTGATAAAGTGATAAACATGAATGAAGTTAGATTAAAATTTCCATCAGATCCAAATTTCAAAAACATAAATGAGGACAAATTAAACAATAAAAACAATATAAAAAAACAATCAACATTTAATTCCCCAAAAAGAAATTCCAAGCAAAATATAAATAACACAAAAAATGAAATAGATTTTAAAGTATCAATAAATAATGAAAATTTCTCTTCAAACAGAGAATCAATAAACAATTTAAACAATCAAGATAATAATTACTTACCACAAGAAGATAAATTAAAAGCAGAAGAAATAGAAAATAAAATATTATTTAAAAAAGCACGTAAACATGCTTTTTCCCTTTTAAAAAATCATAAAGGTTTCATGATAGGATGTACAGTAGCAGCAGGATGTAATGGATTAGTATGGCCAATTTATGGAATTTTATTAGCAAATGCAATAGGAGCTTTAAGTCAAAAAGATATAAATGATGTTAAAAAAGATGGTATGATAAATGCATTAGAATTTTTAGCTCTTGCTACTTTCGCAGGTGGATCACTTTGGATGCAAAATTATTTTTTTTATGGTTTAGGTGAAATATTAACTTCAAAATATAGAAAAGAAGTTTTTGATAAATATTTAAATTTACATATGGCATTTTTTGATATGAAAGAAAATTCTCCTGGTTCATTATTAACTAAATTAACAACTGATACTACAAAAATTTCAGGTGTTGCTACTACAATTTTAGGTCAATTACTTCAAACTTCTGTTACTTTAATTGTTGGTATTGTTGTATCATTTGTTTGTCAATGGGCTTTAACTTTAATTAATATTGCTTTTATGCCTTTAGTTATTGGATCTTATTATTTACAATTTACTCTTCAACAAGGAGTTAGTGATGGTAATAAATTTATTGATGAAGAATCAGGAAATATTTTAAGTGAAAGTGTTTTAAATTCTAAAACTATTTTTTCTTATAATATGCAATATAAAATTGTTGATATTTATGCTAAGATTATTTATGATGTTAAAAATGAAAAAAAAGAAAATAAAAAATGTAAATATAGTAAAATTGTTATAAATGGTTTTTTCTATTCAATAACTCAATTTGTTATTTTTGCAATGTATGCAACTTTATTTTATGTAGGAGGTAACTTATATAAAAAAGATAAAGCATCTTTTACAAATATATTAAGAGCAATTTTACGATTTTATTTTCAGCTTTAGGAGTAGGAATTGCTCAAATGTTTGTTGGTGATTATTCAGCAGCAAAACAATCAATAATTAATTTACAAAAAATAATTGATACAAAAAGTGAAATTGATGTTTTACAAAGTCAAAAAGATGGAATAAAGAAAAATGATTTAAAAGGAAAAATAGAATTTAAAAATGTAAAATTTAAATATGCAAATAGTAAATATTACGTATTTAAAAAATTAAACTTTACAATTAATCCAGGTGAAAATATTGCATTTGTAGGACCATCAGGTTCAGGAAAAACAACAATAATTTCATTAATAGAAAGATTTTATGATGTAATTTCAGGAGAAATTTTAATAGATGATATAAATATAAAAGATTATGATTTAGTAAATTTAAGAAAAAATATTGGTATAGTTTTACAACAACCAGTTTTATTTAATAGAACAATAAAAGAAAATATTAGATATGGAAAATTAGATTGTCATGATATTGATATTGAAAATGCAGCAAAAGAAGCAAATATTTATTATAAATTAATGGAAGATGATAATGATGAAATTAATGTCTCAGGAGGAGAAAAACAAAGAATTGCAATTTCAAGAGCAATATTAAAAAATCCAGTTATTTTATTATTAGATGAAGCTACTTCTGCTTTAGATAAAGAAAATGAAGAAATTATAAAAGAATCTTTAAATAAATTAATGAAAAATAGAACAAGTATTGTTATTGCTCATCGTTTAAGTACTATTATTAATTGTGATAGAATTTTATTTTTGTATAATGGAGAAATTTTAGAAAGTGGAACTCATGATGAATTAATGAGATTAAATGGTAGATATGCAGCTTTGTATAAAGGAGCTTCTTCATAAAAGTTATTCACATTATATAATTTAATATTTTTGCTCATTTTATATATATTTTTTAAAAATGTATAAATTTATTTATCTTTTATATGTTTTACACATTATTTGATTCGGTTTGAAAAGTAATAGTTAAATTATAGGATAAAAAATAAATATTTTTAAATATTAAATATTTAATTTTATTTCTTAAAAAATAATAAATTTATTAAATATAAATATTTTTTTTATTATTAAATGTCAGTTAAAAATTATTAAAAAAAAATAATAATTTATAATAAATAATAAATAAAAATCCGTTAAAAATAAAAATTTCTCAAAAAAAAAAGATTATAAAACATCTTATCTTAACTAAATATATAATTAACATCATGAAATCAAAAAATATACAATAAATAAAAAAACCTCTAAAAAAAAAAAAAAAAATCAAACAAACAAATTCTTATCTAAATCATCAAAAAAAGGATGATTCAAAGCTTGTTTAGCACTAATCCTCCTACAAGGATCTAACTGTATCATTTTACTTAAAAGATCCATACCAACATCATCAATATTAGTATTATAAAAATTTAATCCTTTTCCTTTAAATTGTGGAAAACTTAATTTAAATTCAGGTAATTTTGTAATTCCAGGCCAATTTTTTTCATTTGGTGTTCCAAACATTTGAAAAATTTTAAAAATTTGATCAATTTCACAATCACCAGCAAAAAGTGGTTTTCTATGTGCCATTTCATAAAAAATTAAACCAATAGACCAAATATCAATTGGAGTAGAATATTCTTTTTGTCCTAATAAAATTTCAGGTGCTCTATACCATAAAGTTAAAATTTCATGTGTTAATGTTTTAATTGGAATTCCAAATGCTCTTGCAAGACCAAAATCACCTACTTTTATTATTCCATTTTTATCAATTAATAAATTTTGAGGTTTTAAATCTCTGTGTAAAATTCTCTTTGAATGACAATATTTTATTGCAAGGAGAATTTGATATAAATAACTTTTAACGAGTTGTGGTTGTAATGGTCCATTATTTAAATTTAGATATTTTTTTAAATCATGATTTAAAAATTCAAAAACTAAATATAATTTTTTTTCACCATGAATTAAATCTATTAAATTTACTATGTTTGGATGATTTAATTGTTTTAATATTGATATTTCACGAATTGCTGTTGATGGCATTCCTTCATCTTCGTTTTCTAAACGAATTTTTTTTAGAGCTACATATTTTTTTGTTTCTTTGTTTTGACATTTGTATACTACACCGTATGTACCTTCTCCTACTTTGTCAAGTTTTTGGTATTTTTCTAATTCGTCTTTGTAATCCATTTTTTTTTTTTTTTTTTTTTTTTTTCTTTGGGTTTTTTATTTTTTTTTTTTTATGAAAATTAAATAATTTTTGAATATTATTTTTTTATTTTTTTTTTTATTTAATTTTTATTAAAAAAATTGTTTAAGTGAAATTACAATATATTATAAAATTAATAAAAGATAAGATAAAATAAAAGAATAAATTATCTATTATTTAATTTTTGATAATAAAAAAACAAATTAATAATATTAGTTTATAACAATTAATATTCTATTAATTTAAGATATATATTCTCTTATTTTTCAATTAAATAATTTTATTTTTTAAAAAAACTTATTTAGAATTAACAGCTTTCCCAATTTGGATTTATTATATTTTTTTTGGAAAAATATTTCATTAGTTTTAAATATCCTGGTCAAATTATATGTACTCAAGATATTTTTTAAACAATAGCACCAGGTATAAATTCTTATAATATAGTAGAAAGATTAAAAATAA
The DNA here is from genome assembly GCA_023806865.1 of Isotricha sp. YL-2021a. NCBI lineage: Eukaryota > Ciliophora > Litostomatea > Vestibuliferida > Isotrichidae > Isotricha > Isotricha sp. YL-2021a. The sequence goes on along the minus strand of JAJJLH010002422.1, from coordinate 15,378 downwards.
ATTATTCATCTGAATTAGATGGAGTAAATATGATAGAATATAATGGGATAGGAAATTTTGATAATCCTACTATATATATAGTGACATTTCAAAATCTTGTAAAGTCAGGAAAATATGAAATGATATTTATATTTAAAGATGAAAATGAAGTAATGTATTATAATCATGCTTGTTTTACAGAAATTAAAATACTCAAATCAAATATTTTTTATTTTTTTATTTATAATAAATTTTTTTTATTTAATATTTTTAAATTTATTATGATTTATTTAATTAATTTTAATTAGTTCATTATGAAATTATCTTATTATAATAAAAGTAAAAATATAAAATTAATGGATTATGTTACAATTTGTAATGTGGGAGAATAGAAAAAGGAAAAGACAAAACAAAAAAAGAAAAAAAAACAAAATCACAAAATAATATTTTCACTTCTTACAAACCTCAACTTATTTATATACAAATAAAAAAAATTTAAAATTACAATAAAATGAAATTTAAAAAATTTACAAATTAAATTTCCTTTCATTAAAATTCCCAGTAAGACTATAATATTCTTCAATTTGTCTGGGAATTTCCTTTAAAACTTCATCACTTAATTCTTGTTTTCCTCCTTTAAATTGATCATACATAACAAATTGAACTAAATCTCTTTTAGTGACTCTCCCATTATGATCAGTCAAAGGAAATTCATCACCATCTAAAATAATCATATCTTTAAAATCAGCTTTCCCAATACCAATAATAATAACACTTAAAGGTAATTCTGCACAATCAATTAATAATTCAATTGTTTCTTTCATATCATTTATTATTCCATCTGTTAATATCATTAAAATTTCATAATAATTTTCATTAGTATTTTTTTCCATTTTTAATCCTATTTCTTTCATAATTTTTTGTAAAATTGGTGAAAAAAAAGTTGGTCCTGAAAATTGTATTTTTTTAAGTGATTTTTTATATATTGATAATACTTCATTAATTGTTTTTATATTAGGAGATTCTTCAAAATTTATATTAAAACAATGATTTACTTTATTTTCATTTAAAGGAATTCCTCCAAAGCCATATACAGGAAAAATTTGATCTTTATCATAAATACCTACAATTGAACCACATGAATAAATTGCTTTTTCATAATCATTTTTATTTTCACTGTCATAATGTAATGAATTTTTTTCTGTTGGTTTTCCATTTGAAATTGTATAATCTATTGCTATATTTAAATTTATATTTATTCCTTTTTGTAAATAATCTATAAATGTATTTTTTTTTTTTAATTCATGTTTTATATATAATAATCCATTTTTTATATTATTTTTATCATTATTGTTTATATAATTTTCACATAATTGGTTATATAAAATTAAAGGTGATTTTATATTATTTAATGAAAATTGAATATATGAAATTGGATATAAAATATTTTTTGTTCTATATATTTCCATTATTATATTTTGATCTAATGAATTACATAAAAAAGAAGAATCTATTCTAATTTTTTTTAATATACTTATATTATTTTTTGGTCTAAATTCATTACTTTTATAACATGGTCTCCATAATTTTCCATCATTATAATTTTTTAATATGAAAAATCTTTCATCATTATCATCATCAAAGAATTGGAATTTTATATCTGAAAATTCACTTATTAAATTATTTAATTTATCATTTTTTATTAATGTTTTTATTTCTAATTGAATATCACAAATTTCAATTTTTGAAATAGTAGAATATACTTTTTTTATTTCATTAAAATTACCATTTCCCATTATAGAAGTTACTGAAAAATCAATTGTTGATATTTTATTTCCTTCTTCAAAAATTTGACATCTTATAATTTGTTCTTTTTCAAAATAATAATCAAATATTAATGAAGTACCATAATTAATTTTAAATCCTAAATTTTCTTCTGTTTGTTTTATAAAATCATATTGACCATATTTTTTATTATTACATAAAAAGATTTTAATACTATAATTTAAAGTATCATTTATAACATTTAATAAACTAATATATAATTCAACTTTTTTTGATAAATTATCTGCTATATTATTTGATATTTTATTGTCCATTTTCTTATTAAAAAAATATTCTCCTTTAGGTAATTTTTTTATTATATTATTATGGATTGTAAATTCATCTATTTCTTCATAGTCATTTGTCTTAAGTACATAACAATGCTCTTTTTTAAAATTGATATTATTATTTTTATTTTTGTCTAAATTGTCTTTAAAATTTGAATTTATATTTATATTTTCATTAAATGTATTATTTTTTTTTAAAACAATTTTATCATTTGATAATTTATATACTGAATTTATTTCTGTTTCTTTATTTGAATAATTTTTATTTAATCTTTTATTACCTGATTCACATATCCCCATAATTTTATCTTTAATTGTTCTTATTGAAAATAAAATTTTATAAATTATTATAATAAAATAAATAAAAATAAATATTAAATAATAATAAAAATTATTTTATTAAAAAAAGTTTAATAAGTACTTTTTACTTCAAATAATAATAACATATCGTCTTCAGTTTCAATACCATTTCCATCTTTAATTGCACCAAATCCTTGTAAAAATATATTAATAACCCAAAAACAAAGTATAATAATTGTTAAAATTAATCTTATTTTTTTCATTATTTTATAAATAAATTTTCTTTTATTAATCTCATCTTCATAAAAAATAATTTGATTTCTTATTTTTCTATTATGAAATTCATTACTATTTCTATATTCTTGAAACTCATTATCACCTTTTAATTTACTTTTTAAAATTAAAAAAAAAATTTCATGAATAATACCAATTATTATTGTAATTATAATTATAATAAAAAGATCATATCTTCCTAAATAAAAGTAATCAAAACCAAAAGGAGAAATTACAGCAAAGAAAAAAGCAGTAAATCTTTTTTTTTGCCTATAAGAACATTGAATATCCGTTGATTTATTTGCTACTGTTAAATAAAAGTTTTTAATTGTTTTATATCCTTTTTGACAAATACATTTTATTGAATCATTTTCAACAATTGGAAAACCATTATATGAACATATTTCATTTTTAAATAATAAATGACTTTGTAAATTATGAATATCATATGGCATTGTTAATATATTTTGAATTAGAAAAAATAAAATATATAGGAAAAATTTAAGTAACATTATTTAAAAAAATTCATCTATATTACATTTTTATTATTATTAAGTTAATTTTATTTTTAATAAATAGCTCATTAACTATTTTAAAAGGCAAATAATACAAAACCCAAATTAAAAAAAGATTTATAAAAAAAAATGTTCAGAAGATTTTTTAAACTTCCTACTTTAATTTCTGGAAAATCACTAGAATTTAAAGAATTTGATTGTGAAATTGAAATTACAAGAATGTTAGATTTATTAAAAGATGGATGGAAAATAAAAATATCAAAAGAATTTCAAAAATATTTCGAGGGAACCAAAATGGAATTATTAATTGGAATATTTGGAGATAAATTTTCAGGAAAAACTTTTTTACTTCAAAAAATATTAAATGAATTAATAATTACTGATAGAGATTTAAAGAGAACTGATGATAAAGATGAAGGACTGAGGTCAAGTCTTTTTTTTAAAAATGATGAAAAAAATAAAATTATATTCTTAGATTCTTTAGGTTCAAATTTAACTTCAAAATCAGCATTATTTTACAATAGAATAGATAAAATAGATGAAAATTTAGAGCCTTTAGAAAAAGAAAAAAGAAAAAGAGATTATGAAACTACTTCATTAATAAATGAGTTATTTATTAGAAATTTTGTTATTAATATTTCAAGTATTTGTTTATTTATTTGTCCTTATTTAAATGGTAGTGCTTTAGAAAGATTAAATAGAATTAAAGAAAATTTGCCTCAAAAAGTTATTATTGTTCATAATATTCCTGCTTTAGGAAGTTTAAAAGATATTGATATTTATTATAATGAAATTCTCAAACTTGAATTAAATGTAGAAAAGTGTCAAATCCCAAATAAAGATTATTATTATTATACTTCAAAAGAATTGCATGATGATAAAGAAATCATTCTTGTTCATGTTATTTTAGGAAATGATAATATTATAGAAATTAAAAAATATAATGAAGTTATTATAGAATATTTAAAACATCATATTATGAGTAAACCAAAAAAAGAATTTGATTTTAAAGAAAAATTTAAAGATTTTTGTGAACAATTTGCTAAACAATATTTTGATTTGAAACAAAGAACATCAGGGAATGTAAGTTTATTTGTTAATGCTGAAATAATTAATAAATTATTGAAAAAAGGTAAAATTTTATTGGATAATGATAGTAATAAAGTGAAATATCAAGTAGTACCAAAACAAGAACTTGCTTTATATAATTTAAGATTTAAAAATATTACTTTAGACTTTATTTCTGGAAAAGAGCAAAAAAAAGAACAATTAAAAATTAGATTTTTTAAAATTTATTATGTAGGAAATTCTTTATATGTTGAATTTTATCCATTAGGATATATTGAAGAAAAAAATATTAAAGTTAAAATTGCTCATCATTCCAAAGTTCAACAATTAGAAATTTCAGGAGAATATGACAAAAATCCTAGGAGAATGAATAAAAATTTAATTGAACAAGAAGAGACTATTACTGACTCTATTAGTATATATAAATCTTTTATACTTAAAGAATTTATTTCCATTTCTATTTGTTTGTTAAAAACAGTAGCAAAAGTGGAAAAAAATCAAAATGGAGAAGTTAAAGTAACTATTGATATAGATCTCCCTAATGAAGGGGATATACAAGAAATTGATTTTGATTAATTAAAATCATTATTATAAATTATTTTTTTAAATTATTTTTTAATATAAATTTTTTCTTTTATTTCATATAAAAAAAAGCACCATAATCTGAAGAACTTGATTGATAATTATTCATATTTTTTGATGATATGTAATTACTATTTTCAGTTTGTAATATATTATTATTATTTTCATTATTTTTATTAAATTCTCTTCTTCTTATTATTTTTTGTATTGTTGATTGTTTTTTTGGAATTTCGACTTTTAATTTTCTAAAATTTTCAGAATTATTTACTTTATCTTGTGTAAAATTATCTTTTTTATTATCATCAATATTTCTATTATTATAATTATTATTTTTATAAATATTATAATTATTATTAATATTTTTTATTTCATTTTTTTTCTTATCATCATAAAAATAATCTTTATAAACAACAAAATTATTATTTTGTTGAACATAATCTTTTAAATGATAATATTTATTTAAAAAATTTAAAAACTTTCTACTTGGTCTATCATAACCTAATTTCCTTGGTTCAATATTTTCTCTATTAATCATTTCTTCAAATATAATTTTTCCGAAACCATTTCTTTGACATTTTTCATAGACATAAAAATCAAGAACACAAATTGGATTTATTTCTGTAATTTTTCCTATGTCATCATAAATAAATAAATGTTTTTTCCCTATTTTTATAAATCCTATAAAAATATTTCCATCACATTTTAAATAAATTCTCTGCTCTGAATTAAAAAATTTATCACCTGTTGTAATAATTGAATTTAAATTTTGTGACTATTTGTTTTATATATTTTATAAAATAAAAAATTTGTTTTTATTTTATTAAAATATAATATATTAAAAATTTTTTCTCTTACTTCTGATGATAATTTTCCAACTGTGTCTAATAAATAACATAAATTTTCGTAATTTTGTCTTGAAAATTTTCCTGGATTACTCCCATTTAAAAATACTATTCCATTATGTGAAGAAAAATTGGATGACATCTCTATGTCAAAATTGAATTTCATTTTTGTAATTTATTTTAATATATTTTTTTTATTTTATATTTTTATTTTATGAATAATTAATATTGATTATTGCTTATTTAATTAATATTTTTTTAATAAATTGTATGTTAATATTAAAAATTAATTATAATAAAAAAATTTTTTTTCTCCAATTTTATTTTTTATAATTGAAATAAAATTAAAATATCTTTACATAATTATATATATCAAAAATCCTTTTTTATTATTCCATTTTTTAATTAGGTTATTTTTCTTAATTATCTTTTTTAATTTGAGGATTATTAATATCCCCTTTTTCATTTAAATCAATAGGATTTTGATTATTCATAAAAATTTGATAAAAAAGAGGATTTCCTTGATAATTCATAGAAGGATTAAAAGGAATATCTCTTCCTTGATTAGAATTATTTAAATTTGGAATATTACCTAAATTATTAATATTAGATGTCATATTATTAATATTATTAATATTATCATTATTTGTATTATTTTGAGTATTAAAAAATAAACTTTGGGGATTAATTGGTTGATTATTTAAATTAAATTGAGGAGGAAATAATGGATTTTGAATATTAGGAATTTGAGAATTTAAATTAGGATTATTATTAGTTTGATTAGGAATAAATTGAGTATTAATTTTTGAATTTTGAGAATTTTTAATTTGTTCAAACATATTTTGTTCATGAATATTAGGAATAGAAATATTATTAATCATAGGATTTAAACCATTAATTTTTAAAGGAATACCAGAATTTTGATTAGGTTGTTGATACATTAAATTAAATGAATTATTTTTATTTTGATCTTTCTTATCATCATTATTATTTTGATTTAAATTTAAAGAAGGAATATTTGAAGGAATATTTAATCCAGGAATCATAGTAGTATTAATTGGAATTTGCATTTGTTTAATTATATTCATAATAGGTGGATTCATATTATTAATATTTGAAATAGGCATTTGAAATAAATTTGGTATTTGATTTGGGAAAAAAGTTCCTTTTTGTTCATTCAAAAAATTTTGATTTGATATTTGTTCCATAAACAATTCTAAATATTTCATAATATAACCTATAAAATATTTTTGTAATTGAGTATAATATTGAATTACATTTATTTGTTTTTTTAAATCATCAATTATTGTTAACATATATGAAATCATTGAATTAGAAGAATTAGAATTCTCATCTTTTTTTTCTTCACCTTTTTTATTAGAATCATTTAACATTGCACTAATTATTCCTGTTAATTGATTAATATTTGATAAAACATTTAAATTATTTTGTAAATTATGAACATTGAAATTTTGTAATGATTCTGCAATTTTTGCAAAAGTTGCAGTTAATTCTTTCGTATTATTATTATTATTCATTGTTGAATTTCTTGGTATATTCATATAAAAAGGAGGAATTTGATTTTCTAAATTATTATTTATTCCTGGAATAAAATTTTTTTGATTTTCTTCTGTAAAAACTTGTTGAAAATCTTTTGGAGTTGTATTCTCATTTATATTATTTATATTATTGTTTATATTATTTGAATTTTGATTATTTGAATTAATATTGTTTACATTATTTATATTATTTTCATTTTGAGGAAATGATATTGGTTTTGAATTAATAGTATTATTTCCTATTTGTTTATCAAGTACATTAAATATATTTTCTTTTGTTTTTTTTTCATTATTTTCATTTGTATTTTGATTTTTTTCTTCTTTTGTTTCAAAAATGAAAGATAAAGGTTTACCGCCTAAAAATTGAGATAAAATATTATTTTTTTGAATACAATTTGAACAAATAAAAATATTACCTTCAGTTTCTAATATTATTTTTAAATTTTTATCTTTATTTTTAAATATATTAATTTCTTCTTGTGTATAAGGTAATTTTTTAATTTTCTCATTATAATCATTTAAATTTTTTTTTTCATTACATAATAAACAAGAATCATTATTTTGATTTGAACAATTTTTACAAGGACAATTTTTTTGACAAACAAAACAACTCCATTTTAATTTTTGATTTTCATCTGAAATTAAATTTTCATATTTTTCTTTTGGTAATATATTACTTATGCAATTATAACAGAAAAATAAATGACAATTAAAACATTCAAGATAAGAACTTTTTTCTTTTTCACATATATGACAAATATTAATTTTTTCTTCTTTTGTTTGAATTTCATTACCAGGTTTTGTTTTATTTCCTAATAATTTATTTTCTTCTTTTGGATTTTCTGTTATTGGATTTTTAGACATTTTTATAATAATTATAAAAATTCTTTTGATTAGAAATATTTCTGTTTTAAGATATATTTAATAATTTTAAAATAATTATTTTTTTTCTTATTTTATTACATCAAATTAATACAATTAAATTAAATCGAACTAACCATTTAAAATATATTTATATTAATTAATATTTTTTCATAATTTTTAAATTATTAATTGTTTTTTTTTCATTATTAAATTAAAAATAAAATATATAAATTTATTTCTTTAAATATAATTTCTTAAATAATTCTTCATATTGAGCTAACTCAGAATCATAATTAGGAATATTATAATTTTTCAAATTCATAATTAAATTAGAAGCAAAATTTTCATCACAAACTTCTTTAATTTTATCCCCATAAATATTAACAAGATCACTAACAAAAGAAATCATATTTTTCAAAATTTTAGGTGACATATAAACTTTATCATTAACAATAGCTTTAAAAAATTGAAAAATATTAGGAATATATTTATTAATTATTTCAATTTTATCTTCAACAGAAAAAACAATACAATTAAAAGTCATAATTAATTCATATCTTAAATTAATAATAAAATCAATAGTATCTTCATCATCATCATTATTATTATTAACTGCCATTTCACAAGCAGAAAATAATAATTGAATAACAGTATCTAAATATTCAGAAAATTTTATTCCAATTCTAATAGCAATTTCGCCTAAACAAGTAATTGCAATTGTCTTATTTTCTCTATTAACATCATTTGAAGTACAAACTTTAATTAAAATTAATATTATTTCATTAACATTATTTTCAATATTATTTTCTATTGCTCTTATTATATTTAATAATGAAACTAAACCACTTTTACATAATGAATTTATATTAAATGAATTTATTGAATATTTTATATATGGATAATATTTTTTAAATATTTCTGTAAAGGATATTTTCATATTTGTTGATAATGATGCTAAAGCTAAATTTGCTTCTTCAAAAACAGTTTTTCTTAAATTGAAAACATTTTCTGTTAATTCCCAAATTTTTTGACCTAATTCTATATTAATTTCACTTTTATATTTATTAAATATAATTCTTAATATTATATAATAATATTCTTGTAAGTGAAATATTCTTTCTGGATTTGAACCATTTGAAATCATATTTTGAAAATGATTAACTGTACTTTCTATTTCTTTTAAAAACTGCATTAATATTTCCATTATTTTATCTTGTTTATCATGTGATGAATAATCAATTAAAGTTCCTATTGTAATTAATCGACTTAATGTTAATTTTAAATCTTCACTTTTTGAAAGTACTTCATTAATTGCTGGAATATATAATCCAATTACAATATCATCGAAATAATTACTTAATATATTTGAACTTTTATTTGTGTTTAAATCACCATTAAATTTTATTAAATTTTGTAATGTTGTACATATATTTAATGCAACTGTTATATTTGGATTTTTTAAAGCATTTAATAATAATGGTATTACATAATTAAATTTATTTGGTTCAATTAATTTAGGGTAAATTTTAGTTATTTTTGTTAAAAGAAAAGATGCACTTTTTTGTAATTTAATATCTTGATTAATATCAATATCTTTATATATTCTATTTAAATTACTTGATATTAATTGAATTATTTCACTTTTATAAATAGTAGATAAAGAACTTGAAAGTAAATACCAACATATACATTTTTCATTTGTATTAGTACAATTTATTATTTGTTTTAATAATTTTTGGAAAAAATTTTTAATATTATCCATATCAATAACTCTTACTAAAACACTTAATATATATAAACAACCTTTTGATAAATTCCATTCATTTTCATCTTCATCTTCATCAGGAACTTTTACAAATTTTAATATTAATTCTTCTAATTCTTTATTAATTCTATTAAAATACTTTTTTGATTCTTTATTTACATTTTCAATTTTTAATCCATCAATACCAGTTTTAATAATTATTTTATTTGATTCTCTTTTTAATTCTTCATCACCAATAGAACAAATAATTTCAATTCCTAAAAGTGCTAATCTTTCATTTGATTGAAATTTTCCATTAATAATATTAAAAGAAAATTTAATAATATGTTCAAAATAAGGATTAATATAATCATAAAAAGAAGATATACCTAGCATTTCAATAAATAACATAGCAATTTTATCTAATATATCATCATTATTTTGAAATTTATCACCAACAGAAAAAATAGAATTCATAATAATACTCATTTCTTTTTCATTAGAAAAATTTTTTTCTGCTAATTTAACAGTAAAAAAAAGTGCTTTTAAAACTTGAATAAAAACCTTTATGTCATTTTTATTATCTTTATCAATTAAATTTTGAATTAAAGAATTCATAATATTATCAACTGTATTAGTATCAATATATTTAATATTAATTTCTTCACAAACATAACCTAAAGTTTCAATGGCAGAAAGTTTTAAATTAATATTTTCATTAAAACAATTTTTAGTTAAAGATTCAATTAAATCAGGCCAATGAGTCATTATTGGTTGTTCAATTTTACATATTGAAGAAATAACATTTGATGCACTTGTTCTTATTTCTTTATGTTGAGATGCTAAAGTTGATAATACTAATAATTTAATTTGATTTTTTTCTTCTTTTGATATTTCTTTTTTCCATTTATTTTGTAAGTTATCATAATGAATTAATATATTTTTCATTAAAATTGCACTTAATTGACGAATGTCTGATCTTTTATTTTCATTTGATAATATATTTCCTAATGTTTGTAGGAAGTTTGATAAATTTTCTTGGGATAGTTTGTTTATTTGATTTAATGCATTTTGATTTGTTGTTTTATCTATACTTAATGCATTTTGTAATATTTGTTCTATGTTTTGAGATTCTTGTATCATTTTATTTTGTTATCTTTATGGTTTTTTTATTTTTTTTTATTTAAATTTTTTAGATTATTTTTAAATTGTTTTAAAATGAATTTTTTACAATTATTCTTTTTTTTTAAATTTTTAATCATTAATAATTAATATAAATAAGATGTAATTTTAAAAATATTTATTATCATTATTTTTATCTTGAATTTTTTTCAATATATTTTTTTTATATAACAAGAAAAAAATATAAATATTTTTTATGAATTATTATAAAAAGAATTTAATTTATTTTTTTTTATTTTAAAATAAAATATAATTATTTAAATTAATTTTTTAAAATATAAATTAAATATCAATTAATTATTCCAAATAATATTAAAAAAAATAACACTAATAAAAGATAAAAGAAAAGCAGTTATATATATTTTTTTTTTAAATTTTATTGAACTTTCTCTTTCTTTAATCCCTAATTCCTTATATTGTGAAATTAAAAATTTAAACTTTGAAGTAATTTTCATATTATTTTTTTTATATTCTAAATAAATTTTATTATCATTATTACTTAAAACATTTTCATTATATTTTTTAAATTTATCAAAATAACTTTCAGGAATATAATCCATTTGAATTTTCAGAGAAAGTAAAATAATACTAATTTTATTCATTATTTCCTCATATCCTTTAATTACATTTTCTAAATTATTTTCATCATCAACATTAAAAATTTTTAATAACATTTCTTGATAAATTGAATTTAAATAATCTCTTTCTTCAGGAGAAATTTTATTTGAATTTTTATCAATTATTGCTTTTAAATAAATTGCAAAATCTGGTGGTTTTTTTTTTTTTTTTTCTATTTTTTTTAATATTATTTTCATTTTACTTTCTTCATATTCTTTAAATTTATGATTTATCAAATTTAATTTTTTAAAAGAATTTAATCTATTATTCCTTTTTTCTAATATATTTAATTGATTATCATTTTTATCTAATTTAAATTTCTTAATTTTGAATTGTGCAAAAAATTTTTTTTGAATTTCCTCTAATGAATTTTTAACACTTGGTTTAAATGGTAATTTTTCAGACATTTTTTTCATTATCTTTTTTTTTTCTTCATTTTTTATTTTTTGAACAATTTCTTTTAAAGAAATTTGTAAATTTGTAATATTAGAATTATTTATTTTAGTATTTGTTAGACTATTATTAAACAAATTATAATTGATTTTTATATATTTTTGATTTATTTTATTCAAATCATTATTATTGTTAGTTATGTTTAATTTAAAGTTTTCACAATCTTCTTTGAATATTTTTATATTTTGAATGTTATATTGATTATTTAAATTTTCTATATTATCATATAATATATTTAAATTATTAATAAATAATCTTGGAGATGAAGAATCAAATAAAAATTGTTTTATTTGATTTTCTATAATTGATTTTGATTTTTCAAATTGATTTAAATGTTGATTATTATTATCTTTTTTGAATTGTTTTATTGAATAATATGAATTCAATATATTATTGAATGTTGAATTTTCAAATTGATTTATATGTTGATTATTATTATCATTTTTGAATAGTTTTATTGAATAATTTGAATTCATTATATTATTAAATATTGATTTTTTAAATTGATTTATATGAGGATTTTTAATATCTACTTTGAAATTTTGTTTTTTTGATTTTTCAATGTATTCAAAATTAATATCTTCTTTAGGATTATTGAAATTTTCAAATTCATTTTGTATATTATTTATTGATGTTTTATTAAAATTAAATTGTTTTAAATTATCCGAGGTTTGTTCAATTTTAAAATCCTTAATATTATTTGAATTATATAATAAATCAATTACATTTTTATTTGATTTTTTAATTTGATTTAAATTAATATCTTTATTATCTTCTTTAAAATGTTTAATATTTTGAGATATATTTAATGAATCAATTTTATTTATATTTAGAGTATTGAAAATAATTTTTGATTTATTTATTTTTTCATCTTGGTTAAAAAATTTACTATATTTTAAATTATATTTAGTATTAATTTTATCCATTGAGTTATTAAAAAGTTTTTTTTGTCTTTTATCAATTAAATCTTTCTTAAATCTCTTAATTAAATTATAAAAAGAATCATGAATTTTATTTTCATTTTTAACTTCTAATTTTAATTTTTGAGCGGATTCATCAATTTTAAAGATATTATGATTTTGATTCAAATATTTATCATTTATATTTGTTATAATATTTTTATTTTGACATGGAATATTAAATTTATTTTTGTTATCAATCATAAAGGGTTTAATATTTTCAAAATTATATGTTTTATTTAAATTATCAAACTCATCATTTAAATTATTAATATTATTCATATTTTTATTTATTTTATCTTCAGAAAAGAAATGAATGAAATTTTTAGAATAATAATCTCTTTTTTGTAATTCTTGATTATTATTATTTAATATAAATCCAAATTCAGAAATATGAGCTATATTTTTTTTATTAAATATTTTTAATTTTTCTGGAGTACAATCTTTATTTATTTTTTTTATATAAATCTTATTATAATCATTTTGAATATCATTAAATTCTTTTTGATGTAATTTATTGTTTGGTAAAGAAAATGATTTTGAGGATTTATCTTTAATAAAAGATTTATTAAATAATGAATTATGTTCTTTTTCAATTAAATTAAAGTCATCGTTTTTTAAATGAAAATCATTTAATTTTGAATCTGTTTTATTTAAATTAATTGTTTTTATATATTTTTTTTGATAAATCTCTTTAATTTCTGAAATGTTCTCTTTATTTTCTATTTTGTTTTTATTATTTATTTTTTCTTTAATTATTTTTTTAATATATAATGAATTATGTTCTTTTATAAAACTATCAAATTTAATTATATTATTACTTTTTTCTTTTATTTTATAATTTGATTTATCTTTTTCAAATTTTTGAATTTTATTTTTTTCAAAATAATCAACAATTAAATTAAATGACTTATTATCATTATTTAAAATTCTAATACTTTTATCACAATGTTCTTCACTAAATGATAAAATATTTTTTTTTTCATAATTTAAATTTATTGAATTTAAATTAATTATATCTTTCTTATTTATATTATTTCTTGAATTTATTAAATCAAAATTAATTGTTTTTAAAATTTTATTAGAATAATCTTTTTCAATTGAGTTAATTGAAATGTTTTTTACATTATAATTTTTGTTTCTTAAATTAGGTATGTCTTCTTTTAAATTTTTAAAATTCATTTGTTTATAATTATCATCAATTAATATAGATTTATTATTTTTTAATTTTTCATCAATTCTTTCTGAAGGAATATCAATTTTAAATTTTTTGATAATATTATTATGAATATTAAAAACATTAATTTTAGTTGAAGATAAAGTAATATTTTTTTTAAAATTATTAATTTTTAAATTATTATCAAATGTATTATTTAAGTTTAATTTCATATTTGAAATATTATGTATATTATGTTTATCTGGTGTAAAACTTCTATTATTTTTAGTTTTATAAATATTATTTATTTGAATAAACATATTTTTATCAATATCAAATTTTTCTTTTTTATTATTTACTATATCTTTATGAAATTTTTTATTATTTTGTTTATTATATTCATCATTATCTACAAATTTTATTTTTGATATTATTTTTAATTTGACATTTTGAGGGTCAGTATATTTAATTTCTTTAATATTTCCTTTCCTATAATTTTGATTTAATTCATTAATATAATTTTTATTTTTTTCTAAAAAATTAAAACTATTATCTTTGATGTCATTTTTTAATTGTTTAATATTTTTTTTTAAATAATCATTTTCAATTAAATTAAAATCATTTTTGAATTTTTGGAAATCATCAGCGGATGCAGTGTATCCGTTGCCGTATAATCCATGAAAAGCTTTATGCTCTTCAGGAGTGAGGCAAATAATATTATCCAAGTCGCAAGCAAGATTTGGATTGGTTGCGACTGGTACAATGTGGTGAGCTTGGAGTTCATCGCATTTTTTGCCAGATAATTCGGATTTTCCAGCTGCTCTTTCTTTAGCTGCTTGGATTGCTTCCCTGTATTCAGGTTTGTCTCTAATATTTTTCAAATCTGCTGCCCCAGATGAGCGGTTTCCGCTAGTTTTGTAATTTTTGTTCATAATAATCGTCTCCATATTTTTTGAGTTTTAATTTCAAACTCTATACAATAATATAGATCTTATCAAATATAAAGTTTTCTATTTGGTTCTGTTTTTTTCCCTCTCATACTATAGACAAAGATATTCAATTAACAAAGTCAATTAAAATATATTGCAAAAAAATTTATTCATTGAAAACAACTTCTCTAATTAATGGTAATTCATAGACTAGACTTTCAAATCCATTTTCCATTTCATCTTG
>JAJJLH010002421.1:0-22434 GCA_023806865.1 Isotricha sp. YL-2021a | reverse complement strand
AATGTTATTAAATGACATTTTTTTGTTTCATCATAATTAAGTTTATCTAAAGCTTTTGGAATCAATCATTTAAAATTTGAGAAACATAATTTCCCATTGATTCAGATATATCTAAAATTATTATTAATTCACTTGTATTTATATTTTCTTTACTTTCTGATATTTCAATTTTAACTATTGTTTCTCCTATTTTTTGATTGTCATATGAAATTCCAAATGCATCATTTTCTAATTTAATTTGTTTTAAGTTGTCTCGGGTTTCAATATATGAATTTAGATTTTCACTTTTTGTTGAGTATTGATTGAGTAATTCATTATTTCCTATTACATTATTATTGCTCATACAATTAAAACTACCCATTTATATTATTTATAAAGCTTTATTAAAAAATAGATTATAAATTAATAATAGATTTATAAAATTATAAATAATGCATTCTGAAAATTATTATATAAAATTTAAATAAATTAAAATTATTTTACTTGATTAACAAATTATCAAAACAATAAATATTTATAAAATATATTTATTAAAATAATAAAATTGTTTTTAATCTTTGCAGTTTATTCATAAAATTGAATATTAAATTATTTTAATATTTTTTATCACTAGTTTAAATTAAAAATATAATATAAATGTATATTATATATAATTCCTATATTCTTTATGTGAAGAAAAATATAAAAATTGAATTTTAAAAAATATTAAATACGATTTTAAAATATTTCCCATTATTACAAATATAATAAAAATATTAAATTTCAAATCTAAAAACATGGACACCTTTTTTAAATTTTTTTTTTAAATGTTAATTTTTCAATTTGTAATAAAGTCATTATTTTGTGAATCCAAAATCATTTTCATTTTTAATGATTTTGGAATATTTTTATTGTTAAAATCTAAAACATAATCATCAATATTTTCTAAATTAGAAACATTTGAACCATTCATAGAAGGATCATTAATTTGCTCATCAGTATTAGATAAAACTTTCCAATTATATTTATCTTTAAAAGACATATTTTTACAATAATATAAAAAGTTAAAAAGAGAGAAAATGAAAAAACAAATAAATAATCCAATAGAAACAATAAAACAAGTATGAGGAAATCCATAAAAATCAGATAAAATTCCTCCAAGTAAAGGACCAATAGTATCACCTAAATTAGAAACAAAATTAAAAATAGTACAAGATAAATCATTAGAATAATCTTTATTAAATTTTAAATCAGTCATTAAAGTATTCATATAATCTTCAATAGAAGGTAAAATTATAAAAGCTTCTGAAGGACCCAACATAATTAAACCAATTATAATTATTAATAATTTTTTAGGAAAAATTGAAATTGGACCTAATAAATTAACAAAAATAAAACCTATAAATAAACCAAATGAAATTGAAATTTTACTTCCTATTTTATTTATTAAATTCCCAAATAAAGATAAAGAAACAAAAAAAGAAACAATTTGTATATCAAAAAATAAAGAAGCAGTTTTCATTCCTAAACCAAAATTATCAATTAAATAATTTTCAAAAACTGGTTCATAAAAATTAACAGTAGCCATAATGAAAATAGAAGCAATTTCAGTAAGTAAAATTTTCCAATTAAAAATAGCTTTAAAAAAATTAGAATAATCACTTTTTTCACAATCTTTAATTTCCATATTAATAATAGTAAAACTAGAAAAAAGATTTAACCCACCTAATAAAAAAAATGGTACTTCCCAACCTAAACTTTCATATAAATAAGTTCCCATAACAGGACCAATTGCTAAACCAATTGAATAACTTAATTCCATTAATGAAATATTTCTATTTACTTCATTTTCATCTTTACAAATTGATACTGCTAAAGTATAATTTATTGTACTTGATATTCCTACTCCAATTCCTTGAATAAATCTAATTATAAATGAAAATATTTGAAAAAACTCTTTTGATGGAGAAAATGATATTATTCCAAATACTATTATCATACAACTTTGAGTAAAAAGTGTTGTAATGAATATTAAGTTTTTTGAGAATTTTTCTAATAAATATGGAACTAAGGGAATTATTATTGTGTTTGCTATTGGAAATGCTGCAAATATTATTCCTGATGCTGAATCTGATATGTTATATTGTCTTCCTAGTATTGGGAATATTGATTGGATTATTGAGTAACCACATGATTGAAGGGAATTTATGATCATTAAAAATATTATTGTCCATTTCATTTTTTTTTAAATGAATATATTTTTTTAATTGGATTTTTTTGAATAAATAATATTTGCAATATATTTTTTAAAAAGGTATTTATAATATTTTATTTCATATTCTAAATTATTTGTTTTATATCTTTTTAGTTCTTTTTAATAATTGTACAATGGAATGAAAAATTCAAGAAATTATATATTATATTTTAGTACAATAAAAAATTCTTTTGACTGCATTATTATTTATTATTTATTAAATTAATAATATTTCATTATTTGAAAAATTTGAATATAAAATTTAAAAAAATAAAATTATTAAGCTCTTTAAGTTTATTCTTTAATATTTTTATAAAAAAAATATTGTAAATTCTACAAAAAATATTAATTTTAAAAAAATGTGTAATTCTTAAAAAATTATATATAAATTAGAATAAATATTATTTAATTTCAATTTTTTTTAATCTATTATATAAATTAAGTATATCTGTTTTAATTGAAGTCTTATCGTTATTATATGAATTAATAAATGTGGTTATTTTATTTTCTGTAAAGTTAATTCTTTTACCAAAATCATCTTTATTATTTTGATTTAATTTTTTTAAATCTTCAATTTGTTTATTTACACTTTTTTCATTAGTATTAATTTTTTTTCTTAATTCTTCATATAAATCAAAGTTTATATTTTGATTATTATCAATTTTATTATATGTACTTGACAATCTATTATTTTTTAATAAATCAATATCTTTATTAATATCTCTTACTTGTACTTCAATTGGAGTTAATCTTCTTTCTAAATTTAATATATTTGTATTTAAAGAATTTTTTTTTATATCTTCAATTTGTTTATTAATTTCTTTAATTTTATTATCATAATTTAAAATTGATATAGATGAATTATTATTATAATTATTTGAAGGTAAATTATAAATTTTATTTCCTAAATCATGAAAATTATTATCATATTTTTCTTGTAAATCAAAAATTTTATTTAAATTATCATTTTCTCTTTTTTGAACATTACTTAAAATTAATTTTATATTTTCCAAATCTTTATTTATTCTTTTATTTTCTTCTGTAATTTTTTTTAGATCACTAATATAATTAATTGAAATTGATTTATTATCTTGATTAAAAAAAGATTTATTATTATTATCTTGTTCAGTTTGATTTAATGAATTATAATTATTTATAAAAGTATCAATTTGATTTCTCATATTTTTAATTTTTAAATCTAAACTTAATACTAAATTTTGTGTACTTGTCATATCATTTTGTAATTTTTGAAATTCAATTTCTTTATTTTTCTCTTTTTCAAAAAGGAATAAATTTTCATTTAAATTTTTTTTATATATATCATTTTTATTTCTCAAATCAGAAACAGAATAACTTCTTTGAAAACCATTTTTATTTTTTAATTTTCTAATATTTTGAAAATCTTCATAAGAAAGTTGTGATAATTCATCTAATCTAATTCTAGAAATTTTATCAAAATCAACTCTAGATTTTATTGATTTAATATCTTTTTGTAAATTTTTTAATTCTTTATTTTTTGCATATTCATCAATATTAATTTTAGTTAAAGCTTCAATTTTTTTTGCATCAATATTATTTTGATAATTAATAATTGGATTTTCATTTTTCTCTGAAAAAGAAGGTCTATGACTAAATGATCTTTTATTTATTCCAATTATTTCACTATTTGTAGTTCTTAATTTTTTTCCAATATCATCTATTTTATTTTGATGTGTTGTACTTTTATTTTGTAAAATTTTTATATCAAATTCATTATCTCGATTTAATGATTTTATTAATTCAATTTCATCTTTTATTCTTGGTATTGTTTTTATTTCATCAAAGTTTAATTTTGATAATTCATTGTAATTTAATTTCATTATGTCATTTAAGTTTATTTTTGATAATTTATTGAAGTTTATTTTTTTTTTTAAATTATCAAAATCTTGTTGAGATTTTTCTAATTGTTTTTTTTGTCTTTCTATAAGATTTTCGAATCCATAATTTTTTTCTTTTATATTTAAATTATTTTCTTCTATTGTTTTTTTTATTTCATCTATTGAATTTGTAAAAAATTTTTCATTCAATTTAATTATTTCTTGAAAATCATTTATTTTATATTCATATTCTGTTTTTAAAAGTGTATTTTTTTCTATATCTCTAATCTTATTGTCAAGAACTTTAATTTTATTATCAAAATCATTTTTTTTAATAAAATAATTTTCATTTTCTTGTATCTTATCCATAATATCCTTATAAGAATTATTAAAATCAAATTTATTAATAAAATTATTTTTATTCTGTTCTATTTTATTTTCAATATCATTTATCTTATCATTAAAATCATCTTTTTCAATTATTTTTTCTGTTTTTTCTTTTATTTTATTATTTATATCCTTTATTTTATTTTCAAAATCATCTTTTGAAATTAAACTTTTTGACATTTCTCTTATTTTATTATTAATATCATTTCTTTTTCTATCAAATTCATCTTTTTTTAAAAAAATTAAATTGTATTCTTTTTCATTTGATTCTAAATTATCATTTATTATTTTTATCTCATTTGTAATTGTTTTTAATTTGTCTTTGAATAAATTATTTTCAACTTGTTTTGTATAATCAATATTTTCTATTTTATCTTTTAAATCTTTCCCAATTGAATTTATTAAATAATAAATTTTATTAATTTGTTCTAATAAATTTTTTATTTGATAATCATATTCTTTTTTGTTCACATAATTTTTTTCACTATCTTTTTCAATATTATCAACATTATTTTGGATATTTTTTAATGTTGAATTAAAAGTTTTTAAATATCTATATACATCATTTATTCCTTCATTATAATCATATTTTGAAACTGAATTTTTTTTCATTTCATCTTTATAAGATGATATTGAGTTATTAATTTCATTTTTTATTAATCTTCTTAAATTATCATCAGATAAATTCATATTTTTTGGATTAAAGGATAATTGATTACTTGTTACAATATTTGGATAATCATTATCAAATGAATTATTTATATTTGATTCAGAAATATTTGAATTAGTTTTTAAATATCTTTGATTTTGATTTTGATTTTTATTATCATTTTTTGAATCTATTGTAGGATTAGAAAAATTTTGATTTATATTTGATTGATTATTTAAATTTTGAATATTTATTAAATCATTATTGTTTAATTCATCTTTTAAATTAGAAGGAATTTCTTTTATTAATTTATTTTTTCTTTCGTTATTTGTATTCATATTATTATTTAAATATATTTTACAAAAAAAATAATGAAAAATTAAAAACATTATATATATTAAATAAAATATAATAGTATTTAAAATATTAAATTAAGTACTTTTTATGAAATTTAATTTTAAAAAAAATGTTTATATATTATTTATTTTTAAATAAGGCTTCTTTTTGTCTAACAATTTCTTCAAATCTATTATTATCCATAACATTTTCTAATATTATATTTTCTTTTTCATGATCATTTGAAGGTATTGTATTGATTTTATATTCTTCTCTATTTTGAAAATTAGGTACATCTTTATAAATATTCATTGCATCAATTGTATATTTACTTGTGATTTTATTTATTTTTGAATTTAAAACATCAATTTGTTTATTTTTTTGATTTAATTCATTTAAAGTATCAACAAAGAATTTATTAAAAGATGGGGAATCATTTTTATTTAAATAATTTATATTCATATTATTTCTATTTGTAAAATTAATTGGTTGTGTATTATAATTTGTCATTTTATTTGTTTGGTTTATTATATTATTTTGATTAGGATAAAATAAATTTTGAGAATAAGTTTTATTTAAATGTAATTCACTTTGTTCAATAGAATTTTTATTAATATTTTTTAATTGATTTTCCAATTTACCAAGTTTCTTATTTAATATTTTTATATTTTCATTATTCCTTTGCTCCTTAATATAATTTTGTTTATTATTTTTTGTTTTTTCAATATTAAATTCAGTTTGTAATTTTATTATTTCACCTTTTAATTTATTTATTGTCATTAAATTTCTTTCTCTTTGATTAATTAAATCATTTAATTGATTTAAAAGATATTTATTTGATAATTCTCTTTTATCATTTGAGTTTCCTTGAAATATTAGTTCAATTTGTTTAAAAACCTCTTGTAATTTTTTATCATATTTTTGCAAAACATAATTAAAATTTGTAACTTCATTATTATATTGTGATTCAAGAGATAAAATAATTTCATTAAATTGATTTTTTTTTTTATAATTTTCAATTATTATATCACATTTTTCTTCTAATTCTTCATTTGACATATCTTGCCAATTAGGTATTAATTCATTTTTAATTTTTTTAAATAATATCATATCATGATTATTATTTATTTCTTTTTGGTTAATAGTATTATTATAAATTATTTTTTCATTTAAATCATCTAATTTATTATTTACATTTATTAAATAATTTTTTTCTTGTTCATTTAATGCATCTTTTAAATTTGTTATTTCCAATTTTAATTTTTCATTTTCTTCAATTAATTCATTTTTATTATTATTATTTAAATTATTATTATTTTGAAATGTATTTTCACCAAATAAATGATTTATCTTTGATGGCTGATATGAATTAAGATTTACTAGAGATATTTTATTTTCATTATTTTGATTTGTATTTGGATATATTACAGTTTCTTCATTATTTGACATTTTTTCAAATATATATATATTTTTATCATTCCCAAATCTTAATGTGTCATTAGTATATAAATTAATTTTATTTTTTGATATTTTTACTTCATTTACATAAGTTCCATTTGATGAAGTATCAGTAATAACAAAATTCTCAGTTGTTTCATCAAATGAAATAGTGGCATGATTTTTTGATATACTTGAATTATCAATTATTAAATTACATGATGAATTTCTTCCTATATAAAATGGTAATTTAGTAATTGATATTACATTTTTTAAAGTCTTTAAAATTGCATAAGTAATAATATTATTATCATTTACATCATCAATTTTACTTTCACTATCAGACATTTTAATTTATTATTATTTCAAATTTTTAATTAAAATAAAAAAAAAATGAATAAATCAATCAAAATTTTTTTATAAATAAAAATAATACAATAATAATTAAATAATAAATTTTCTAAAATAAAACAAAAAAATTTTATTTCTTATTATTTTCATTTAAATTTTCTTCTACAAATTCCCCATTTAAAAAATTCCCTTCAAGAACAATATTTTCCTTTTTTTTAATCAACTTTCCTTTTCCATTATAATTCCCATTTATAAATTCTCCATCATAAAAATCTCCATTAGCTAATTGTAAAGTTCCTTTACCTTCTTTAATCCCATTTTTAAAACTTCCATTATAAACATTCCCTTTATTATCAACTAAACAACCATTCCCATCATATTTTCCTTTTTTAAAATTACCAACATATTTTTCATATTCAGTAATTAAAGAACCATTTCCATCCATTTCATCATTTACCCAATCACCTTCATATAAATATTTATTCTCATTTGTTGATGAAAAATTTCCTTTTCCATGTTTTTTATTATTTTTCCAATTTCCAATATAGGAAAATTTACTTTTTGTCATTAATAAATTTCCAAAACCTTTTTTTTTTCCATTTTTCATTCCTCCATTATAATAATCACCATTTTCATAATAAATTTCTATTTTGTTTATTGGTTCTGAATATTCTGATAAATATGATATTATTTCATCATGTTCTTTAAACCAATTTTTAAAATTGTTTGTTTCTATGTATTTAAGAATGAATAATATATTGTGATTTTTGAATATTTTTGATAAATGATATATTGATGGATCACTACAATATTCTTCTAATGTTGGTAAAATTCCAAAGTTTTGATTTTGATTACTATTATTCATTAATGGATGAGATGATATTAATATTTCATTTAAATTTGATTTATTTATTACTTTTTTTTTGGATAAACTTAAATCATAAAAAAATGAAAGGAAATATTCTGAGAATTTATCTTTAATAAATCTATTTTCTGAACATATTGTTTCATATAATTCAGTATTAAATTGAAAATTTTTATCATTTTCTATCATATTTTTCATTAAATAATCAAATACTATCCATTCTCCTTTTAATTCTCTTTTATTTGAAAAATATTTTAAAATATCAATATTATCTTTTTTCTTTTCATAATATTTTTCTTCAACTTTTTCATCTGTTTTTATTAATTCAATAATTTTACTAATCATATCTTTTTCAAAACTTTTAACTTCTAATAAGTAATCTGGAAGATTATCTCTATAAGTTATTTCTTTATCATCCAAATTAATAAGACAATCCCATAAAACTTCTTTAGATTGTAATACTAAAGGATTACTTGTACAAATAATATAAGAATCTACTTTTTCTTTTGATATTTTATCTAAATCAAATAAAGTAAATATTGGAAATAAAACATGTTTATTATGAAATAGCTTTAAAGGAAAACCAGTTTGTTTTAAAAATTTTTCATAATTATTTTTTTCAATAGAATCTTTTTGAGAATAAGAAAATAAACCTGGAAATAAAGATATAGTAGAAATAATAAATAAAGAACCATTAGAAGGTAATTTTGAAAATACTAAAATTTTTTTTTCTAATAAAATCAATTTTATAATTTTAAAAACATCTTCTAATAAAAATTTAAATAATTTCCTATAATTAAAAAACTTAATTAAAAAATCTTCATAAGAAGAAAAAGTAAGAGTACTTTCTTCATTATGTAAATTTTCAAAAGAAGATTCAATAATTTGTTTATCATTAAGAGTATCTTGTGACATAAATAAATCTAAAGTTTTATTTATTTTATCATAAAAATAAGAAAAATTAGGTTTAATAGAAACAATACATAAAGCTTTTTGAATACAATCTCTAACATTTTCTTGAAAATCATCTTGAACATCTTTTATATTAGTTTTAATTTGTCTATATGTCGAAGTACAATATAAAACTTTTTTTTCACTTTGAATAAAAAATATTTCATTATCTCTATTTGTTAAATGAATACCATCAGGAAGACAATATATTGATAATTTATAATATATTTCATCTAAATTTTGTTCTGCTGTTTTTCCTTCTATAAATGAGGTTAAAAAATCATTGTGTTCTTTTAAAATTGTTTCTCTTGAAGGATACGTACATTCAACTAATGAACCATGCTTTTGATGAAATGATACTATTGCTAAAAATAAAAATCCATTATTTTCTTTTGATATTAGATCTGTATTTTCAAAATATTTTGATTCTATTATTTCATTGTTTATTGTATCTGAATTATATTTTGTGTAAGTTTTTATTATTGATTTTATTTGAGTATTGTAATTATTTTCTTTTTCGAAATTATTTGATACTATATCTTTTATTTTAAAAAAGTTTTCTTTAAAAAATTGTTTCATTAATTTAAATCAAAAATAAAAATAATTATTGGAAAAAAAATAAAAGTTTTTTTTATATTATTTAGATATATTCATAATAAATATAAGAAAATTATTTTTATAAAAAAATCAACATTGATTTTTTTTAAACAAATCACATATTTCTTCAATTTTTCTATTAATAATTTCAGTTTTATTTGTCAACATATCAGAAACTGGAATAACTTTATTATGTTTTCTCCCTTTTTTACTTTCACAATCAATAATATCTTTATTTTTTTTATTTGAATTCCAAGTTTCATTTGTTTTAAACATAATATCTATTTTTTTATGAGGATAAAAATAACTATTTGTATGTGACATATATTTATTATATATATTATTATTAAAATCTCTCATTACAGTTGTACCAAAAGATTTATCACCTTTTCCTTTTAATCTTAAATTAATTATATGTTTTTTTAATTCTAATTCTTCAAAATCTTTTTTTGATAATTCTTTCTCATATTTTTTTTTTTCAATTTCATCAATTATTTCTTTTGATTTAATTGTATTTTGGGCATTATCTTTTTTCTTTTTTATAGAAATATTATTAGATGTAACATCTGAAAAATGTTTAATGGGTTTTTGAATAATTTTTTCTTTACCATTTATTATTTCTCTTTGCTCATTTAGTTTTTTATTTAAATATTTTGGTAATATGATTGGTGAGTAATCATTATCTCCTTCTTCTGATGAACTAAATGCTTTTTCAGTATTTAATTTTTCTAAAACATTTATTTTTAATTTCTTTGAAAAAGGTGAAGTATTTTCTTTTTTAATTTCTAATTTTTTGTTTTCTAATTCAATTGGATTATCTTTTTTTATCATTTGTTGAGTTTTTTTTTTAATTTCTGGTTTTATATTTTCTTCTACTTCAATCTTAATATTTGGGTTAATTTTTTCTGGTTGTTTTTCAATTTCAGTTTTTGATTTTATCATTTTTTCTGTTTTATTTTTAATACTTGTTTCATTTTTAATTTCAGGTTCATTTTTATTTTCAATTTTATTTTCAGGTTGATTTTTACTTTCAATATTTATTTTAGGTGTATTTTTACTTTCAATATTTATTTTAGGTTCATTTTTATCTTCTTTTTCAATTTCAAATTCATTTTTAATTTCTTTTTCTTTATTAATTTTAGGAACTTTTTTTAAAGAAATTGATTTCTTTTTTTCATATTCTGTAGTGTTTTTCATATTTTTTTTTTCAATTACAGATAACAAATCATCATTATTATTATCAATTCTTTTATTCATCATCATAAATTCATCATTTTGTTTACTTCTAAAATTAACTGTTTTTTGTCTAAGAATGGCTTTTCTCTTGAAAGGTAAATCATCTTTTTTATTATTAGTATATTTTTTCATATTAAAATCTTTAACAAAATCACTTATTTCTTGAAATTTATCTTTAATTTTACTATATTCTTCATTAAAATCAATTATATTCAATTTTATTTCATCAAAATCATTATTTATAGTTTCCATATTATCGTCAAAATAATTTTTTAATTTTTCTTTATAATCTATTGTTTCTTTAGTTACTTTTATTAAATCATCAGATTTTTCTGCTAAATTTTTAGCTTCTTTAGTATTATAAATTTTAACCTCTTCAAATTTATCATGTAATGCTATTATTTGTTTATCTACCATATCATGAATTTCTATTTTAACATCACTTAAAATTGTATTTTGTCTATCACCAAAATTATCTAAACTATTAGTAAATTGTTTAACTAAATTTTCAATTTTTCTATTATAACTCTTTAATTCTAGTAAACAATCATTTCTAAAAGAATTTAAAGCATTCATTTCTTTAATATTATTATCAAGATAATCTCTTATTGTTTTAAATTTACAAAATTCACCAATGAATCCTGGAACAGTTAAATTATCTAAGAACAATTTATCATATTTTATTCTCATATTAGTTATATCATTTGACATTGTATTTATTCTTAATTCATGAGAAGTGATTTGATCTAAAGTTTTGTTTTTAAATTGAATAAATTCATCAATTTTATCTGCTTTTATTTTATATTCATTAAAAAATGTATCTAAAGTTTCTATTTTTGCAGTTAATAAATCTAGTTTTGTAGTTATTTCATTTATTTTTCCATTAATTGGATTTGTTGTAGATGCAATTTGATAATTGAATGTTTTTTCAACTTCCCTTATTCTTTCTAATATTTCATTTTCTTCCTTATATGACATTTCAATAATTTATTTTTACTATTAAATAATATTTTCCAATTAAAACATAAATTATATTATAAAATAAAAATAAAAAAAGTAATATTTATATATCAAAATAATTAAATTCTATATATATTGATTTCTAATTTAAATATATTTAAAAAAAAATACATAATTTTTATTTTTCAAAAAATTTAAAATAAAATAAATATAATTAATTTATGGGTACATGTTGTGGAGAAACTCTTCAAAATAACATAGATCCAGATATTGAAGAGAGTAATTCATTAAAAGAATTAACTGATGTTATGAATTCAAAATCAAGTAAATTATCAAATGAAATTAATATTATATCAAATCATTTAAATAATCCTAATCAAGATTTAAATGAATTCAATTTAAGTACTTTTAGCCAAGATGATTTAAAAAAAAGATTAAATTATTTACAAATACTTAAAAATTCTTATGATAATGTTGCTTATCAATTAATTGTTCTTAATATGAAAGATGATGATGATGATTTAAAAGAGTTAAAAAATATTTTACAAAATATTGTTTCTAAATATTATATTAATGATGATCCAAAAAATGAATTAGATATTGCCATGAATGATTTAAGACAATATTCTTTAAAAAAAATAGGTGAAGTAAATTGCTAATTTAATATTTAAGTTAAAAATATATTTTTTGTAAATAGTTATATTTAAATTATATTTATAATATTCATTAACTTTATCAAAATAATATTCTATTTTAATAATTGAATAACATAATTAAAAAAAAATAATAATGGCTTTGGTTGTAAAAAAGATAAAAAACAATTCATTGATTAATAATATAAATCCAAAAGAAACACAATTTATTCTTCAACTTAAATTCCCATTTCCATATAATAAAATGTATAATATAATTAAAAATATTCAAACATTTGGAAATTTAATAAGTTTTTTTGAAAATAAAATAATTTCAGATCCAATATTATTAAATGGGCAAAATACATATGCAAAAAATACATTTTTCTTTCTAAGATATAAACAATTTTTAAATTTATATATGAAAGTTAATCATATCATCGAAACAGATTATTTTTTACAAATTAATTATAAAGTATATAAAACTTCTCCTAAAACTTTAGATTTTTTTATTATATTTAATTTACATAATTTATCTTATTCTACTTCATATATGATTATTAATTTTATATTCTTTGGAGTTACATTTACATCAGAATTTGTAAATATTTTTCAAAAAGAGCAAATGAAGAATCTAACCAAATTAAGTAAAGCAATTTCATTAAATAAATTATTTACATTTTATCATACAATGAAAATAATTAATACTTATTATGATTTTATTTCAAGTTTATGTTTACATTTTAATTTATTTAAATTTTTTTTTCCAAGCACAAAAAAATTAAAAAATTTAACAAGTGATGAAAATAATGGAGTAATATATGAAAAACAGAGATTTAAATTATCATTAAAAGAAAAAACAAGTTTTGAAAGACTACCAGGAAATATGCAAATTCATGTTGAATTAATTCAGAATTTAAAAACGCAATTATTAATAATTTATAATTTAGAAAAATATGATGAATGGTATGAGTATCCTCATCATTCAATTTATTTTTTTCTTAGTAAAATATCTCATAATCAAACTTTTGTTTCTATGAAAACTATTTTTGATTTTCCTGTCTCTGAAGAATTTTTTGGGAGTATAAGAAATTATTCACAAAGACTTATTAATAATTTAGAAAAAATTTGTTATCAACATCAATTAAAACAAAAGATAAAAAACAATAAATAGTAATTGTTGTATTTTTTTAAATTTTTTAAAATTATAATGTATATATAAGTTAATTTGTTGAATAATATTGTAGAGTTATAAATAATGATAATTTTTAAATATTTTTATAACTAATAAATCAAATAATTAGAGGTAATTATTTTATAATTTTTTAATTAATTTTAAAATTAAAATGTATTTAAAAAAAATTTACATTTTATATAAGTAATAAATTATAAATCATGAAAGTATATTAAAATCAAGAATAAAATTTTATTATTTCCATCACATGTATTCAAAACAAATATTTTAATTCATTAATTAAAATTTTTATTCTTTTATACCCATTAAGAATAAAAAAACCAAAAAAAAAAAAAAATATCATTGAAAATAAACAAAATATCCCAAAACATAACTTAATAACAAATAAACAAAAATAATTTAACAGTATAAATAATAAAAAAATACATAAATTCCCATTAAAAATTTTTATATAATATAAAAAAATGAATGAAGATATAAAAATATTAATAGGAACATACACAGACAACTCAGAATCAAAAGGAGTATATTTATATTCCTTTAATCAAAACACAGGAGAATCAAAAGAACTCGACACAGAAATGTCAGGAAATCCATCATTTGTTCATTTATCAGATGATAATCAATATTTCTATTCAGTAAATGAATTCAATACAGGAAAACAAGGAGTAAGTTCCTATTCAATAAAAGATAACAAAATAACAAAATTAAATGAATATTCATGTGATTTTGAAGGAAAATCAGGAGCAGATCCTTGTAATCTTTTATTACATAAAAATTACTTAATATCATCAAATTATACTGGTGGTTCATTTACAATATTTGATATTGATGAAACAAATAAACATATAAAAAAATCAATTCAGCATTTTTCCTATTCTGAAAAATCACATATTCATTGTGCAATATTAACCCCAGATAAAAAATATATTTTCTTTACTGATTTAGGGACAGATATGGTTCATCGTTTTACAATAACAGATAATAAAGATGCTCCTTTAAAAGATCATAAAATAATATATCAATATAAAAATCAAACTCAAGCTGGACCAAGACATATGATTTTTTCTCATGATGGAAAATTTTTTTATATAATTTGTGAATTAGATGATTTATTATCTGTTTTTAATTATAATGATGGAGAAATTAATCATATTGAAACTATTAAAGCTTATGATGGTGATGGTAAAGGAAGTGCTGATATTCATTTTTCTAATGATGGAAATTTTTTATATACTAGTCATAGATTAAAGAAAGATGGAATTTCTATTTTTAAAGTTAATAAAGATAATGGAACTGTTGAAAAAATTGGATTTCAAGATACTGCTATTCATCCTAGAAATTTTGCTATTTCACCCAATGGGAAATTTTTACTTTGTGCTTGTAGGGATTCTAATGTTATTCAAGTTTATGAAATTAATAAAGATAATGGAATGTTAAAAAATGTTGATAAGGATATTAAAATTGATAAACCAGTTTGTGTTAAGTTTTTTTAAATAAGGTTTTTATATGAAGTTATTTTTAATTAAATTTATTTATAAAAAGGTATTTTTAAATAAATTTTATTTTTTAATAAAATTATTTATTTAATTTTTCTGATTATAATTATTATATTAATTTCATTTTATAATTCATGATTATTTAAAAATAATATTTTTTTCATTGATTATAGTAGATATTGAGATAAAATAAATTATATTTCATTTAATTAACAATTTTCAATTAAAAATAAATGAAAGATTATAAAAATATATAAAACTTAAATATAAATTTTCAAAAAAAAATTAATTCTTAATCAAAAAATAAAATTCCAATAAAATGACAAAAAATATATATATACTTTTTATAACTTATAAAATAACATTCTTACTTTATTTTTCTTTTTTTTCTTCATTTATTTGTTCAACTATTTCATTATTTTGTTTTTCATTATTTTTATTTTCAACATTATTATTATTATTCTCATCTTGTTTTTTATATTCAATATTATTATTATTTTTATTATTATTTTCTATATTTTTATTATTTTCATTTTGATTATTATCATCATTCTTATTATTATTTTCATTATTATTTTCTATATTTTTATTATTTTCATTTTGATTATTATTATTTTCCTTTTTTCCAATATGTCTTTCACTAGTATTTGTTTCATCTCCATTTAAAGTAATATTCTCAATTTTCTTTTTCCCCAAATTTTTTTTTCTAAAACTCCCAGCAGTAACATTTTTTTTTCTAACATATTTTTTCTTCTTAAAATAAGGATCAACAATACCAAACTCACTAAAAGCATTATAAGCTCCAGGTCCAGGTGTAACATCTCTTTTTTTCCCATAAGGAAACCTACTTCCAAAAGTAATATCTCTTGCATTTTCATATTTACTATTATATAAATATCCACCAATATTACTTCTAACATTATAAGCACTAGGACCAGGACTATCATTATAAACATATTTAAATCTATTCCCACTTCCATTTCCAAAACAACTTCCATGAACATTAATCATTTTACTCAAAGGATAATTTCCATCTTTATTCAAACCAATATGTGGAGTATAAGCAGCAGGACCAGGAGTATCTCTATTAGGAAGTGGAATAGTAACTTTAGCTCTTAAAGAAAAAGAAGGTGAATTACTTAAAGTTTTTGGTAAATATGCTCCTGGACCAGGAGCATCTCTTCCTCTTGGAATGTTTGTTGAACAATATACTTGATTACGAGATAATCCAAATGAAAATGATGGACCTAATTGTGTTCCTTTATCAAAATCCCTTTTTATATTTGGGAAACCTGGACTTTCTCTTGATAAGGTAAAATCCGTCTTTGAACCATAACCTAATGATGTTGCACGAGTTGCTCTTGTAGATGGTAAGTCGTAAAATGCATAGGAATTTGATGAACGTTTTAATGATGGGAAACGAGGGGATTTTGAAAAGGAAAATAACATTTTGGAACAGGATTTGTTTAGGATGTTTGTTGCTGCTTGGATTTGGGTTGCTGATGGTGAGGAGTACATGCTTTTTTTTTTTTTTTTAATTTTTTTTTAATTTTTTTTTTTTTATTTTTTTATTAAATTTTTATGTACTTTTTTTTATTATGGTTTTGTTTTTTTTGTTTATTTTTTTTAATTTGTTTTAATGCAATTTGTTTGATAATATGAATTGTGTATTTTTGAAATAATATTTAATTAATGATAAATTATTTAAATTCATTTATTTAATTTGTAATGGAATTATATAAAAAGAAAAATTATGAATATACCAATATTTATAATAGGAAAAAAACAAGACAAGTTTTAAAATATGATAATAAAAATAAATCAGTAAGAGATAAAACACCAAATAATTCTGCAATGAATTCATCTAATTTTTCAAAAATAATAAATAGGAGAAAAAAAATTTTAGATAAATATATAAATATAAAATATTCAAAAAATAATCATATTATAATTAAAAACTTAAAGAAATATAATTCATCAATTTCATATTATAACAAAGAAAAAATAGCTTCTTTAATATTTGACGGAAAATTTCATTATGTTAGTATATTTAAAGATTATTTATTTTGGGATGATGAAGTTGAATGTTTAAAAAAATATTATAAAATAAACGAAAGCACAGTAAAAATAAATCAATTTATAAATTATTATTGTACAATTTATAATTCATTAAATATTTATTGTATTTATTTTCATTTGGGAGATTGTAAAGAAGTAATATTAAAATATTATAGAAAAAAAATTAAACTTCAACAATCAATAATAGAAAATAAAAATAAAATTATTAATGATAAAAATAAAATTAAAAAAAATAAAAATAAAAAAATTGAAAAAATAATAGAAACACATACTAAATTAATATCACAATCATTAAATTTATCAAAAGTTACACCCGATGAATTAATTTTAGATAAAAAAAATAATAAAGATATATCTAAAATAAATACAATTCAAACAACAAGAACTAATTCAAAAATATTTAAAAGTAGAAATGATGGTGATTTATTATTAATAAAAAAAGAAAATAAAATTAAGGAATTTTCACATGATGAAACTATTAAATTTTTAATTAAAAATTTAACACATAAAAAAAAAAAATCAAAAATTTGTATTCACAAATATAATAAAAAAAAAAAGGATATATTAAATTTTAAAAATATTGATAAATTAAAACAAATAGTAATGAAAATTTCTTCATGTAAAAATAGAACTTTAAAAAAAGATTCACATTCACCAAATAAAAAAATAAAAAATTCTTTTAATATTTTAAATACTAAACCATTATCAAATCATCATTCTGCAAAACATTTATATATTAAAATTGAAAGTAATAAAATTACTTTTCCAAGATATAATAATAAAATGACAAATAATTTAAGAACATTTAATATAAAAGATATTATTTTAAATAATAAAAATGATAATAAGACTTGTTTAACAGAAAGAAATAATTCAAAAGGGAAAAAACAAAAAAATCCTTTAGGAATATATTTTGATAATTTTAAAAAAATGAAAATTAAAATTTTAAAAAATATAAATAAATCAAAATCAAAAATTTATTTTTCATCTAAAACATCACCTAAAACTATAAGTAAAAGTGCCAATAAAATATTATATTTTAATAAAAATGTATCAAATAAAACAATAACAAAAAATAATAGTCAATTACATAATTTGAGATTTGATAAATTAAAATTATATAATTTTAAGAAATTAAGTATAAAAAGTAAATCACATAATAAATATTATATATAATTTTTTCTATTTTTCAAATAAAAAAGAATTTAATAGTTAAAAAATATATAATGCATTTAAAAAAAATTAAAATATAAATTTCATAAAATAGATTTTAAAGAAAATTAATATTAAAATAAAATAATCTTAAATTAATAAAAATTAGAAAACAGTTAATTGTTTAATTAAATAAATTTTAAATCAAAAAGATATTTAAAAAAATGAAATAATTAAATTGATTATTTTTAGAAATAATTTTTTTTTTAAAAATAATATTAATGAATAATGAATCAAATAGAGATATAAATAAATATCCTGAACCAAATTCATCTTCCAAAAATGAAAAAGAAAATAATGAAAATTGTTTATCATATGTAGCTTTTTTTTTTCAAGCAATAATATGGATATCAATAATATTATTAATAATTGGAGTAATCATAAATTCAGAATATATGACATTAGGAGGAGGAATTGCTTTAGGAGTTTCATATTTGATTTATATAATTCTTGAATTTTGTTCACCAATTTGTAAATATCTTATGAATATTAATACTGATCAAAGAATGTATGAAAAAATGGGAAAATTATTTATTACTCCTCCAGTGATAAATTTTTATGCTGAATGCTATCATTATTATACTCATCATTATACTACAAGAGATTCAAAAGGTAGAACTCACCATCATTCTGAAAGAAGAAAAGTTGTTACTCATAGAGATTCATATGATTTACCTTATTATTCTTTTAAGGATGTTAGTGGACTTTTTCTTTTAAATCTGAATCAAACAAAAGCTAAGCAAAAAGTTTATATTAAATTATATTTAAAAAAAGAAATAAATTTTTCTGATCCAATAAGTTATAGTGATTATATTAATCAAAAAGATCTTTTTTGGAGAAGAAATAGATATTTAGATTCCCTTATGCATTTTTCAGAAACAAGATATATTCCAGGAATGAAAGAATATAATTTAGTAAAAATAGGAACATATGAACCAAAATTTTTTGGTCTAAGCTGGTATATTTTATCAGTATTTTTGACAATAGGTGGATTTTATAGAAAATACTTTAATTCATTTTGTATTAGTCAAACATTTAAAATAAGAAAATTAATATCAACAAGATATAATTTATTAGAACCTCAATATATACAACAATATCAACCTTTAATGCCACAATTAAATATAATTGGACAACAATATAATTATGAACCACAAAATACAGGTTATTGTTCAAATGATGTTCAACCTCTTTTACCAACAAAAGAAGAAATTGAACAAGCTGAAAAATACCAAGATCAAATCCCTAATTATGGTATTACTTCTAATGGTGGTGTTATACAAGATATTCCTCAATTTAATGATCCTAATTATAATATTCCACCACCTGCTTTTGTTTCTGTCGGAGGTGATGTTAATTTAAATCAAAATGAAATTAAACCTAATCAAAATATTCCTATGAATCATGAATATATTAATGGAGATTTTAATGGAAATGTTACTGGTAATAATCCTAATGATATTAATGGAATTCAAGCACAAAATATTCAAAATAATGAATTTTTATAATAATCTTTTATAAAAATAAAAAAAATAATAATAATAATAAATTAATGTATTTTCAGTTTCATAAATTATTATAAAAGAATTGTGATAAACAAAATTTTTAATTAATTTAAAATAATAATAATTAAATTTTTAATTTATTAATTGCTTTACTAGTTTATTTGAGGATTATACCAATTTAATGAATTACTCATTATAATAATTAATGAAATAAATTAATTATAAATTAAATAAAAAAAGAAAATATAACAAAATTATCATTATAAAAAATAACAATTTATTTCTTTATAAAAAAATTAAAAAAAAATGAAAAATAAATAAATGAGAACAAAAAAAAAAGTAATAAATCTTGATATTTTTGATAATAGAAATAAATTTATAACTACAAATTTTCCAACTCAATCACTTTTATCTCCAAAAAAATATCATAAATACAAATCAAAATATAAATTTCCAAGTTTAGGAAAATATGAATTTAGTCTTCCTCCACAAAAGAAAACAACAAAAATAATAAAAATTCCTTTATTAGAAGAAAAAAAAATTCCAATATCAATTTCACAAAAATCTTTATTTATAAATAAGAAAGATATTAATAAAGAATCATATGAAAGAATTCCACCTTCATTTAGATTATCACCAGAATTAAGTTGTTTAAAAAAAATAAATGAAGAAAAGAGATTAAAAAATAGATTAAAAAGACATTTTGATTTATTAAAAAAAGAACAACATAAAAAAGGAGGTGATACTACAGAAAAATTTTTTAATTCAATTAGTAGAAATGTACTTGGTCATAATAATATTTCTGTTAAAGATATTGGAAGTACTTCTTTTAAATCTCCTAAATTGTTAAATTATGAAATTAATAATAGAAAAGATATTGAAGATATTAAAACTGAAAATAATTCTTTTAATTTGTTTAAAAATAAACTTTTAAAAGAAAAAATTATTATTATGAAAAATAAAAAAATTTTTGATGGAAGATATTCTAAAAATTTTAAAGCTACTCATAATAGATTATATAGTTTACATATTAATAAAACTGATAGAGATTTTTTAACTACTGAACAAGTTATCAATAAAATTTTAACAGAAAATAAATATTAAATAACAATTTATTTATTTTAATTCTTTATTTTCTTATTTATTTTAATTTTGAAAACAATATTAAAAACAATATTTATACTTTTAATTTATTAACTTAATTTATATTTAGAAAATTATTTTTTTACAATATTTTTTTATTTTTCATTCATTTATTTAATGTTATTTTAGTTTTACATTTACTTTTTTTTATTTACAATCATCACAAAATTCAAACAATTTTTTATTATTTTTTTATAAATTAATTTTTCAAATAATATTTTATATTTAAAATAAAATGGATAAAGATAAATCATTACAAAAAGGGAAAAAAATGGTATTATTAATATGTGGAGACCCCCAAACAGGAAAAAAAACAATAGTAAATAAATGGTTAAATAATATTGAATACACAGAAAATGATCATAGTTTTTATAAAGATTACATATTTTCATATCAAGAAACAATTGATAATAATAAAGTTTCAATCCCAATTGAAATTAGAATTTTAAATAGTGATGAAATAGAAACTGAATTAAAAATAAATGCAGCTTTCTTTAAAGATGCTTTAGGAGGTTTTATTGTCACTTCAATTGATGATGAAAACTCTTTTATTAATGGTGAAAAATGGAAAGAAAAATTAGATTTAATGTGTTGTCTTCCTAATAAATTTCCTCTTCCTATATTTTTAATAGTAAATAAATTTGATTTAATTAATTATGATAGTCCTGAAAAACCTTTTCAGGATAAAAATAAATTAGAACAATATTTTTTGGAAAATCAATTTTTTAATAAAAGTTTTCTTGCAGTTGGAGAAAATATAGAAAAAAAAGATTATATAAATGAACCAAATTATCCTTTGGTTGAAATGATTAAAACTATAATGAATTTTAAAGATATTAAAGATGAATTTATTAAACCTGTTCATACTGGAAATCAAAATGTTAGTAAAAATCAAAAAAAAGATGATAAATGTTTTATTTTTTAGTTTTTTATTTATAGTTTTTAATTTATATTAATTAGTTTTTCAAAAACTAAAGAAATACTGTAAAATTGAAATTGGATGATTTTTAACTATAAATTATAAAATTAATAATACAGAATAAATAATTATTTAAAGGTTTTTAAATTTAAAAAATATTTTTTATATGAAATTAATATTATTTGAAAAAACCAAATTGAA
The DNA here is from genome assembly GCA_023806865.1 of Isotricha sp. YL-2021a. Taxonomy (NCBI): domain Eukaryota; phylum Ciliophora; class Litostomatea; order Vestibuliferida; family Isotrichidae; genus Isotricha; species Isotricha sp. YL-2021a. The sequence continues at coordinate 191 of JAJJLH010002421.1, read as the reverse complement.
ATTCTAAAATATATATTTTCATATTTTGATGTTACTTTTTGAAATTATACATTTGATGGTTCTACTACTATATAATTATTTCTATTAGTTGTTTCCATTATTTTTTTATTAAATAATATATTATAAAAAATTATTCTTATTCAGTTAATATATTTATAATAGATAAAAATAATTTCAATAGTTATAAAATT
>JAJJLH010002420.1:0-22470 GCA_023806865.1 Isotricha sp. YL-2021a | reverse complement strand
TTTTTATTTGTCTTTTTAAAATTTAATAAAAAATAATTATATTTTTAAATTTAAAATTTCTAAAGACTTTCTAATTAAAATTTAAATTTATTTTTAAATATATTAATGGACAAAACTAAAAAAGAAAATCGAATAAAAGTTAATATAAACAAATTTTATCAATTTACAATATTTAAAAAATTACAAGAACCAGAAATCAAAATAAAAAATAAAGTTAGATCGAATTCACTTATTTCAGCAATTAAAAAAAGAAAAAAAGATATAGAAAAAATAATTGATAATACAAAATTTCAAAACAATGATGAACTAATAAAATTTGAAGATAATTTAAAAAAAAACAAATATCATCTTATAAAAAGTAGAAATATTTTTCCAATAATGAAAGATGAAAGAAACAATTTCCATTTATCTCAAAATGAATTTTCATTACAAAAAAAAAAAATAAATTATTTTAAATCATTTAGTATAGGAAAAAAAAGTAATAAAAGTTTAAACCAAACAAATATATCATTAAAAACAAATTTAAATACAACAACAGAAAAAACATCAACTATAAATAATATAGATGATACTTCAAATGTATTTGTAACAAATAATAAAGATAATTCAAATGAGCAAACAAAAATAACTACTCATTTTAAAGCTTTTGAAAAAAATATTCCTTTAAATAATAAAAATATTCATTCTTATAAAAGTAGAAATATTAGATTAAATTATAATAATATTAATTATTTACAATATAATAATCAACATAATCCTAAAAAAATATTTGATTTTAATTCTATTGATTTGACCAAAAGTAATCAAAATTTATCTAATTTTAATACTTTGCAAAATTTAGATGGAAGTAATTTATCAAATATAACTGATTCTTTTTTAAAAAGAAGAAAAAGTATTGATAGAACTATATTAGAAATAGAAAAAAAAAATTGTAATACACATCTTAAATTAAAAGAATTAATTAAAGATTGGCATTTTTTTCCAGTTGTTACTAATAGTTTTAAGAATGATATTAGTGATATAATAGATAAAACTATTGAAATTAAAAGAAATGGAAGATATGAATTAAGAAAATTACATCAGAATGAAATGTATAAAAAAATTTATCAACATTATTGGGATTATATTAAAAATAATAATAATTATCAAATATTTAGAGAGAAACAACAACAAGAAATTAAAAAACTTAATTTAAAAATTAGAGATGATTTTTTAAAAGCAGAAAAATTGAAAATAAATATCAAATATAAATACAATTTTTCTCCTTCTTTAATTAATAAAAATATTAGGAAAATAAAGTATGAATAATAATTATTTTATTTAAACTTAGTATTTGTGAATATATTTTATTTTTTTATTAAATAATTAGTAAAGGATAAATTATATAAACAATACAAAATTTTTACTTTATGTATATATAAATAATAAAAAAATAAAATCTTTAAAATTTTATAAATATGCATTTATATATATATTTTTTAATTTTTTTAAAAGAAAACTGTATTTAATTTTGGCAAATCGTTTGTTAAAAATTTTGATGCCAAAGATATTGCATCAGGTTCTTCTGAAGTATCTCTAATTTTTTCTATATATATTTGTATATAACTTAAGTAACTAGAAAGTAATTCTTTTGCATCATTTTGATATTCAATAATCCATTTAAATATTTTTATTATTTTTTTATGTATTTTTTTAAAATTACCGCTTAAAGCTTTAATTAAATATGGAATATCTTCTTGTGTAAATTTAATATTTAAATTTAAATTTTCAATTCTTTCATTAGGGAAATATTTAATTAAAAATATTAAACAAACACAACTTGTTTCTTGGACATTTATATTATCACAAGCTAATAATTTAATACATAATTTGAAATTAATTGCAATTTTTTCAATTTTAGAATTAAAGTTTTTATCATTATTTTGCATTTTTTTCTTTCCTTCATATAATTTATACATTAAACCATAATACATTTCAATAACATATTCTGTATATATACTGACATCATCTATATTATCTTTTGAAATTAAATAATTTACTTTATCTATTAATTGCAATTCTAAAATATCTTGAAATTTTGTTTCTGGAGCTTCTATTAATTTTAATATTATTTTTAATAAATTTAAATTTGAAAAATAATTTTCATTTTTCATTAATATAAAGATATAATTTATAATTCCTAATGAACGATAAAATCGAATGAAAAATGAATATTTTTCAACAATTAAACTTAAGAATAATAAACATTCCAAAGTAGTTTCTTGATTTTTTAATAAATCAAAAATAACTGGTAGAATATTTATAATAAGTGAATTAATTTGATTTGTTTTTAATTCTTCAAAAGAATTAATAGAATATAATTTTTCATCTTCTAAAAAAATAGATAATATATTGGCACAAATATTAATAGGATATCTTTTTAAATCACTACTTAATTTTTCTGTAAATAAAAGAATTTGTTTATATAATTGATGTAATAATAAATCACAATTTTGTTCGACACTAAAGGAATTTTCGCTAAAATTTAAAAATAAATTTAAACATTCATTAACTAAATCATAATTATTTAATGATAGGGATAATTCTAATATTTTAAAGGTAGTTTCTAAAAATTCTCCTTTAAATAATGAATAAGATATTTTATGATATGGTGCAATTATATTAAATGATTTTATTATCATACAAAGTTCATTTGAATTTTCTTTTATTATTTTTTCATTTGAAAAATTAGATATAAATAATTTATCCATTAATAAACAAAAATTAACCATAAAACCTTCAAAAACTTTAACGTAAAAATAAAAAAGTTCTTTTTCTTTTCTTAAATTTTGCATTAATTGAAAAATTTTTTCACCATAATTTAAAATTATATCCCAATCAGTTATTATTAAAGAAAATAATAATATTATTTTTGATTTAATAACTTTATTTCCACTTTCTAATAAATTAATTAATACAGGAATAACTTCATTAATATTAATTTCTTTAACATTATTTATATTCCCAGCAAAACTAAATAATAAACAATTAACAATACATTGCTGATTTTTTTCATTTTCTTTTTCTAAAACAAAATTAATTGAATCAATTTTATTAATAAATACTTTAAATAAATTAGGTTCTAATCTAATTAAATGACTACATGTATTTAAAGCAGAAGTTTTAATTTCTGGATTTTCACAATTTTCATTATAAATATATAATATTTTAGAAATAAAATCATCATTAGATGCAAAATATTTTTTTGATATAGTACATTTAATAGAAATATTTTCTATTGTTTTTAAAGAATAAAATTTAACTTTTTCATCAGAATGATTTAAAGCAAATAATAAAGCTAATATTGAATCTTTAGAAATATTCCATTGTGAATCAGTATTTTCATGTATTATATCTAATTCTTCTTCAATTTGAGTAGCAACAAAAAATAAATATTCACCTAAAGTTGCTATTGCTTTCCTATTTAATTCTATATTATTATCTGAAATAAAACTTATTAATATTTCAGTAAAATTATATTTTTCAAATGATGATTCAGTTGCTGTAGCATATCTTATTAAAAATCCTAAAATACTACAAACTCTTAGTTGAATAAATTCATTTCTTATATTTAAAAATTCCATAAATAAATCAATAAATTGTGAATTAATAATATAATTACTAATATCTCTTGATAAAATAATAGTTTCAAAATAATTAAGTAAATTTAATAACAAGTCATATTTTTTATGTTGATAATATATTTTAATATAATCATATATTGTTGAAATATAGTTTCCCAATTGAGAAGTATAATCACTTATAAATAATTCTTTTAATTTTTCAATTTTTAAAACAGGAGAAAATTCTATTAATTTACTATCATAATTAGGAATAATAATAGGTTCAATTATTTTATTACTAATAATTGGTTTAACTATTTTATCACTATTATGAATCATAATTGTTTGAATTTGAGGTAATTCATCTGTATTTGTTAATGACATTGCCATATCTTGAAGAGAATTATTTGTATCTCTTTTATCTTTTTTTTTTTCACTAAAATGAATTAAACTAATAGATAAAGAACATTTATTTGGGCTTTGTAATACTTGTAATTTTTTTATATCACAATCATCATCATTATTTTGTTCTGAATTTTTATTATATACATTAAATTCTTTATCTGGTGTATCTACATGATGAATATTTCCTGAGTTTGAATATCCTTCTTCTTCTTCATTTAATATGACAATAGAATTAACTTCTTTTTTTTTTGGTAATGTATTATTATTATTATTAATATTACCATTATTATTATTATTAGTATTATTTAAATTAATAGAAAAAGTTTTAGATTCAAATTTATTTCTATCAAGTTTAATTGTATTATTATGATTTAAAATAATAGAACTTGAATTAGGTCTTTTATAAGAGAAACTAGAATTATTTTGTCTAGGAGAAATATCAGAGTCAGAAGTATTATGATTAAGAATATGATTAATATTAAATTTATTATTACTATTATTATTTGTATCTTCTAAATCCCAAAAAGGAAATTTTTCAATTTCTCCCCATCCAGGTCTTTTATTAGGATCTTTTTCTAATAAAGCATTTACAATATTTGAAAAATCAATACTATAAACTAAAAGTGGTCTTTTATCATAATTACTATTCATTATTTTTTTAACTAAAGTATTAATATCATTATCATAAAATGGAACTACTCCAGTTGCTAATTCATACATTATACATCCTAAAGAATATAAATCAGATTTAAAAGAATACATTCCATTTTGACTCATTATTTCAGGAGCAGTGTAACATGGTGTTATTACACTTTTATTTTTTCTTATTTCTTCTATTGTCATTTCCTTTTCATTTAAAACTTTTCTAAAATCACATATTTTTATTTTTCCTAATTCATCAACTAAAATATTTTTTGGTTTTAAATTACAATGAATATAACCTTTATTATGAAGTGCTTTTAAACCTAATAAAATTTGGGTACTTATATATTTTATTACTTTTTCATAAAATTTATTTTGTTGATTTCTATTACATATTTCAAATAATGTTATTAAACAATATTCCATTTCCATATAAAAATTATTTCTATCTTCTGAACATCCAAATACTTTTACTATTGATGGACAATCTATTTCTTTCAAAATTTCATATTCTTTATTATAATCTTTATGTCTTCTCTTATTATATATTTTAACTGCTATGAATCTTAATTCATATTTTTTTCTGGTTTTAAAAACTGATATAGACTTCTCATTATTTTCACTTATTCTTTTTTTTAAATGATATGATGGTTGTCTATAAGTAAACATTTATAATTTAAATTTTAATTTTTAAAAAAAAATTAAAATAAAAAAAATAAAATAATATAATATAAAAGATTAAAAATAAAATATTAAACATAAAAAATTAAAAAATACTAATGTTAAATAATATAAACAATAATAAAAATGGGAAAACATAAGAAAAAAAATGAAGACAACTCAGGAATTTTAGAGGAAAATTTCTTCCAAGAAAAATCTAAATTTGAAATAGCAGAAGAAAAATTTAAAAAAACCTTATTTGGTGTATTAAACATCTTATTAAAATTTGATGATGATGATGATGATTTTTCAGGAGAAGTAGTAAGTCTCTTAAACGAAACATGTCAATTTCTATGTTATCCATTTTATGACCCAATGGGTTACTTATGGAAAAAAGATAAATTATTTTCAGCAATATGTAAATTTTTCAGTTATTTCCAAACAGTAGTTTTCTTTAATAACACAGAATTATATACAGTGGTTTTTTATTTAATTATAATAATGATTTTAGGAGTCGTTGCTGATGTTTGTTACGTTGCTTATATTATTTCATCTAATAATAAAAGTGGTGCTGTTTGGCCTATGTCACTTTTACGTTCTGTTGTGTCATATATTGTTACTGTTTTATTTAATCCTTTAGTTGAGTATCTTTTAGCTATTTTAGAATGTTCTGATAAAGATGAAGAAGGTAATCAATTACCTTATTATCAAAATTATAATGTTGATGATATGCATTGTTGGACTAGTCCACATTTTACAATTATGTGTGTTTTAGCTGTTATTATTACTTTTATTTTTATTATTATTTGTACTGTTGTTATGACTATTTTTTATGAACAAAAAACTGAAGCTGATAAAGATGGAGCTAAAACTTCATCTACTGCAGATTTGGTTGTTTTGTTTGTTAAGATTGTTTTAATTTTATTTTATTCTTTTTTAGTTTGGACTAAAAGTTATCATTGGGTTGTTGTTTTTGGTACAACTATTCTTTGCTTTCTTCAGTTTTATATATATTGGGTAGAGAGACCTTTTTATGAAGAAAAAATGAATTATGCATTTTTTATTCATACTGGTATAGTCTTTTATAGTACTGTTGTTTTATTATTAACTAAAATATTAGAAAAAGCTGAATTTGATGGTGGAATTTTTTTATTTTTTATTGGATGTCCTATTGTAAGTTATATTATATTAACACAAAAAGATCAAAGATTTAAAGAATTATTAACAAATATAAACAAATTTGATAAAGGTGATTATGTCTTTCGTCAAATAAGATATTTCCTAGAATTAACAGATAAAAAAGGTAAAGATCGTCAAAGTAATATATTATTAAAAGGCTACATATATGTACACGAAGAGACATGTACATTATCAGATTGTCCTTTAAAAAAGTATTTAAAAGAATCAGAAAAATATGAGAAACAAAGTGTAAGTGTTAATGTTAATGGTACAGCAACAAATGTAGGAATGGAAAGTGTAAATAACATTCATCAAAGTGGTGCAGCACTTACTCAAATAGGAGGTGGAACAACATTATTAAATACTGGAACAAGTACAAATATAGGAAGTATTAATAATGAAGCAGATTTATATTTATATCAATATGCAATGATAATGTATCAAAATGGTATAAGTAAATTTCCCTCTTGTTCAACATTAAGAATGAATTATTCTTTTTTTTTAATGGAAAGAATGAATAATAGAAAGAAAGCTTTAATTGAATTAAAAAATTGTGATAAATATAATCCATCATTTGAAGAAGAATTTATAATATTTCGTTTTTGTGAAAATCAAGCAGGTGATAATGGTGATGATGATGATGATGATGATGATGATGGTTTAGATATAGTATCTGCAATATCATATAAGAATCATTTATCAATGTTTAAAGAAGGATTAACATCAATAACATCAATTTATAGTGAATTTTGGACACTTTTATTAAACAATTCACAAAAAACAGAAGAAGATTTGATAAAAATGAATGAATATGGAGAAAAAATTAATCAATTATTAGAAGATATTAAAAGTCATTATATAGAAATGGAAAAATTAAAATATAATGATGAAGAAGTTTTAACATTATATTCAGATTTCTTTCAAGATATTTTAAATGACAGAACACAAGCTGAATATTATAGAGGAAGATTACGTGATATACAAGGCGATGATGATGGTCCTGATGCTGGTGAAGGGAATGATATGTTAAATATTAATGGTGATGATTTTGATTATATTTTTTTATCTGCTGAAGGTGCTAATATGGGAAAAATTATAAAATGTTCTTTAGGTGTTTGTGAAAAATTTGGTTATATTCCAACTGATTTAATAGGGAAAAATATTAATTATATTATGCCTGATATGTATCAAGAATTACATAAACAAGTTTTACTTAATAAATTAAATAAATTTAAAACTCAAATGACACAAAATTTTAGAAATGGGATTAAAAATTCACAAAAAGCAATTTTTAGAGAAGTTTTTGTATTTGGGAAAAATAAATTAAAACATGCTATTCCATTATCAATGAAAGTAACATTATTAACAACACAAGATCAAAGTGAACTATTTTTTGCAGCAAGAATAACAAATGAGGAATTATATAATGATTTTAATTCAAAAAATCCAACATTAGGAACACCATCAATAATAAATTTTGAGCAAAAAGTATGTTTCGTTTTAACTGATTTAAATTTTATAATTCAATATTACACACCAAATGCAATAGGATTTTTAGGTTTTAAAAGTAATACAAGTGGAAATACAGATATAACAAAAAGTATAAATGATTTAAATAATAATGAAGACAGACCTGATTTAGGTAAAGTTTCCAAAAATGAAATTTTCAAAAAGAAATATTTCGAACCAAAAGTTATTATTTGGAAAACTCTTTTAAGTGATGAAGACGAAGCACTTTTTAGATTGGATTCAACAACAGATAAATTAAATATGAAAGGATTAATGAATTATTCAAGGAAAATAATGTTAAATAAAAATTCCCCAAAAAAACAAGCCAGTAATAAAGGAAATTCTAGAAGAGAAAATATGCAATTTATGCCAATCCGTCGTCAGAGATATAAAGAAGATTATTTTAATTTAAGTGTAAGTGAAATTAGTTTATTGAATCAAGCAGTAGGTTATATTTTTAGATTTGAAGTTGTTGAAATGGAAGATAATGATTTAGATGGTTTTGATGATAAAAATATAATGCCAATTACTTCAACTTTAAATAAAATGCATAGTTTATCTCAACCTGATTTTAATCCAAATTATATTCCTGAAGTGACAAAAAAATTCGATTTAGATACTAGGAAATTAGGTTTTTATTCTAGAGAAATGAATATTATTAAAGAAGAAGAATTTTCTTCTCATTATAGTGAAAATGATGATGAAATTAAAGATAATAATCCTAAAAAAACTATGAATTGGCATTTAAAATTAAAAGAATTTGCAAATGAAAAAATAGAAAAATTTAGAAAACAATTCATGCTAGAAGAAGAAGAAGAAGAAGATGAAGAAGAAGAAGATGAAAGTGATGAATCATCTAATGAGAATAGTTCATCAAGTAATAATAATATAAATATAAATTCAGAAACTAAAAATTTATTAAAGCAATCAAGTTTAAATTCAAGTAAAATTGGTGATAGTACAATTTCAAGAAAAATTTCTTCAACAAGAACATCAAGATTATTTAAAAGAAATACTATAACAGATAATCCAAATTATGAATATGCATATTATCATGTTAATAGTTTGAGTAATATTAAATTTTCAATTTATGATTTTAAAAAACAAAGATTAGTTGATGTTCCAAAAATAAGAAGAGAAAGTCAAGTTGAATATAAAAAAAAAGAACAATTACCTGATTTAGTACCAAAAAAAACTCAAGTTACTAAAAAATATGTTGATGAAAATGGGGATGAAAATGGAGAAGAAGAAATCTCTGAAAGTGATGCTGTTCATGTTAAACAAATCGAATATGCTTTAAGAAAAGAAGAATTTCAACCTGAAATAGTTAAATTAAAATATATTAATTTAATCCTTTATGTTATATTAATTCTTATTACTTCTCTTTTATTATCATCATTTATTAACAATTCTTCAATTGTAAAAGAAAATTTGATTTTAATAAAAAATAATAGAGATTTAATTTATTATTTATCAAATGGTTTATATTATATTAGAGAATTGACATTATTAAATAATGAAAAATATCAAAAATATCTTTTTGATAAGGAGTATATGTATAAAAATATTACTGGGATTTTAGGAACAATATTTGAAGCAGCATATGATATACAACAAAATATATTAACTACTTCTTTAGAAATGACAAATGGAAGAAAAAATTATCTTTTAGATTGTGATGTTATTGTAAATTCAATTGAAGAAGATTTAAGTGTAAAAACTATAAATTTAACATTTAATACTGCACTTACACAAATGTTTACTTCACTTTTTCAAATTAAAAATACTGAACTTAAAAATATTATTCCAACAAATACAGATGTTTATTTTTATACTACAAATTCTTATATTCCAATTATGAATATATTAACTGATAATTTAGATGCTTTTATTTTAGAATTATTTGATAAAATAAATAATTTTAAAAAAAATCATATTATTATATTAATAATGACTGGACTTGTTTTAATTATTGCTGGACTTGCTATAAAAATTGTTTATGATCAAATTACAAAAAGAAAAAGTTCATATCTTGAAGTTTTCTTTGAAATTGATGATAGTGTTTGTAAAAGAGCTTTGGATAAATGTGAAAGTTATGCTAATCTTTTACATCCTCTTGTTCAAGGAGATGAAATTAGTAATGAAGAAGAAGAAAGTACAGATAAGAAAAAAATTGTTAATAAAAAAAAAGCAAATGTTAAAAAAAATAAAACAAATAATAAGGAAAAATATCAAAATTTATCTTTTATTATAAAAATTTCTTTTATATGTTTAATATGTTTTGCTTATTATTTAATAGTAATTTTATTATTCCATGATTCACTTGCAAATATACAAACTTATATTTATATGTATAATATTACATGTGTAAGAGATAAAATGTATAATACTTTATTTGATGATATAAGAGAATATTTTTTTGATAAAAATGCTTATACTGGAAATTTAGATTATAAATCTTTAATTGAAGAAAGATTAAATATAATTTATGAATATCAAAAAAGTGAAAATATTAAATTTTCAAATAAAAAATTACCTTCATCATATAAAAAAAAATATCAAACAACTATTTTAGGTAATATATGTTCAATTACAACAGATTTATTTACAAATGATGAAAATAATAATTATTTAATAGAAAATGGATATACATGTCCTCTAGCAACAGGTAATAGTTCTAATTTTGGATTAAATGTTTTTGTTTCTTATTATATTCAAAAATTAAGAGTACAAAAAAATTATTATGATTTAATTATTCAAAGAAGTGGAAATTTACCTTATAATAATACTTTATATGGTACAATATATCAAATTAATATTACTGATGAAAATGATATTTCTAATGATCCATTTCAAATTTTTAATTCAGAAGATGTATTTTTATTATCTATTATGAGAAGATTTTATTTAGGTCCATCATACAATACTATTTTAAGACAATTCTATGCTAGTATTTGGAATTATTGGAATGGGAAATATAATTTATATTTTATTATAATTATATTATTGATCATTTTTATCACATTATTCTTTGCTTTTTATATTATTCCATTTATTTATAAATTAGATCAAGATATTTATAAAACAAAAAATATGCTTTCAATTATACCTAAAGAAGTTTTAGCCTCTTTGAGAAATATTTCTGTTTTATTAAACTTAAGTAATGCAATTAAACCTGCAACATCAACAAAGAAAAATGATAAAGAAGAAGAAGAAAAAGCCGAATAACAAGAATAAAAAAAGAAAAATTCAAAATTTATTTATTAATATAATTCCTTTATATTAGTTTATTTTGTATAATATAATTTTTTATTTTTATAAAAATAATTATTAATAAATAAATAATAAAAAAAAAATTTGAAAAATTATTTTATTTTCAAAAAATTTTTAAAAAATATAAGATATTCCTTTCTACCAATGTCTCAAAGGTACTTTATTATGATCTTTATATTTATTACAACCAAAGCAAATAGCATCAACAATCCACCAAATAAATAAAATAATAAAGCAAGCATAAACAGTTAAAGTAACAGTAATCCCCAAAGCATTTTTACTTCCTTCAATAGTTAAAACTTTAGCACAAATTAAACCACATAAAGTAAATAAAATAATACAGAATAACATTTTAAATAATCCTTTAGCAACATTTCCAATAATTAAATGTCCAATACCAAAATTAGTTAATAATTCCCATAAAAATGAAGTTAATTGTTTATGTTGTTTATATGAACAATATTTTTCAGGATCATTTTTTCTTGGATCGTTTACATAACCTTTTGAACAATAACATGTGTCTCCTGCGTCATTACAAAAGTTTGGTTCTGGACAATTTGTTGTTGTACATTGTATGTTTATTGCTGTGTATAATGAATGAGATGATGTTGTTGATGTGTCTGCTTCTTTTATTTGGGCTTTTTTTAATTTTAAATTTTTCATTATTGATGTTGATTGGGATATTAAGAGAATTATTAGAAAAAGTGCTTTCATTTTTTTTTTTTTTTTGATTAAACTAACTGTTTTATTTTATTTGGAAAAAATAATTATTAATATTTTATATTATATAATATGAGAATTCTATTTTTTTTAATTTTAGGAATTTGATTTTTATTTATTTTTGGAGGTAATATTTAATATATTGATTTATTCTGATATTATTAAACAATAATTTTTTTTAATTATATTTACAATACATTTTTTATTCTTTTAAAATTACATAATAATATATTTAAAAAAATCTTGGGATTATAAATTTTAAAATATGATTTTAAAAATAAAATAAAATAAATTTTATTTTAATCATAATATTATAATATATAAAAATTATTGAATTAAAGCTAAAGATATTTAAATAACTAAAACAATTAATTTTAAATTCGAGAAATTAATAAATTCTCAATAAACAATTAAATAAAATTATTTTTTTATTTAAAATAAAATGTTTTATTTATTAATCATTTTCATTTCAATAATAATAAAGTCAAAAGAAAAATTAAGATTAGCATTTGAAATATATAAACATGGAGTAGTATCTCCAAAAATAACAAAAGATACAGAAATAAAAGATCTTTTTGGAGAAAAATGGAATGATAAAGATGAATTAACTTCAGTAGGTTTAAGGCAAGAATTTTTAATAGGATATATAAATAAATTAAGATACATAGAAAATAATTTTATTAAAGAAAAATTTGACCCAAGAGAAGTTTTATTTTATTCATTAAATTCAAATAAAAGTATATTATCATCATATGCTTTATCACAAGGTTTTTTTCCTCCAAAAACAGGTTTAATTTTAAATGAAAGACAAATAATTAATGCTGTTCCTCCAATTGATAATAAATTATATATTGAAGGTTATGAAGGATTAGAAAATTTTGCTTTACCTAAACAAATTTCTATTGTTCCTACTCAAATTATTTATGAAAATGATTTTATAATTAGTTCTACTAATGAAAATTTATGTGAAGGGATTAAAACAATTATAAAAAAAAAAGATTTTTATAGTAAAGATATGAAAGATCAAAAAGAAAATATATTTAAAAAGTATTCTGATTCAATTGCAAAAGAAATGAATGAAAAGAAAGAAAATTTATTTAATGATTATGAAAAAACAAAAGATATTTTTAATACTATATTAAGTGAATATTATGATGGTAGAAATATTGAAAAATTAGCTAATAAGAATAATGTTACTGATTTAATAAATGATATTAAAAAATTTTATTTATTTGATTATCAAAATAATAATAATAAAGAAATAGTAATTCATAGTATTGCTCCTTTTATGAGATGGATTATTGATTTAATTAATTTTAGAATTAAAAATGATAAAGAAGGAAAAGAAAATGAATTAGACTATAATTTACCAAAATTAATTTTAATATCTTCAGATGATTCAATTTTTAAACCTTTAGAATTTATTATGAATATTTGTTTTAATATATCAATTGAATATTCAGACTTTGGTTCATATTTAAATTTTGAATTAATAAAATTAAATGAAAATTCTGGTTCAAATATTAAAGATGAAGATTATACTATTGAATATCATTTTAATGGTAATTATAAAAAAAGTATTTCATTTCTAGATTTTAGAAAAAAATTAACAGACACAATTAAATCAGATAATGATGTAAAAAAATTTTGTAATTTTACAGCTCAAACAAAAACACCTATATATAAAAATATATATTTTATCTTATCTATTATATTTACGATAGCTTTTATTGTCCTTTTATTTATTTTAATAAAAAAATTTAGAAAAACAAATGATTTTGATATTAAATTGACTTCTTCAAATAATCAAATAGAAAAAGAATTAGTTCCTAAATAAATGAATATTTTTATTAAATTAATATAACTTAATTTGAAAATATAATTTTAATATTTTTTATTTTCAAAATAAATTAAATAAAAAAATATTTATATAATGGGAATTTGTGGTTGTACTTCAAAAGATATTCCAATAGTTCCTAATAAATTTACATTTGATATAGATAATAATGAAAGAGCAAATATTCAAATAAAAGTAAAACATAGTGATTCATCAATTAAAGGAAATTCAACTGATGTAGTAAAAAAAACTGATTGTGATATAAATGTAAATAAAAAACCTGAAAATATTATAGTAAATGGTCCACAGTCAAATATAAAAAATGATAATAAAAAACAAAATATTATAAAATATGATAATGTAAATAATAATCTTAATATTAATGATAATAAAAGAAATAATAAATTAAAAGTTTTTGAACAAAATAAAAGAAGTATAAGTAATCGAGATATAATAGATGTTAAAGAAATAAAACATGATATAAATAATTCAAATCAAAATAATTTAAAATTAAATGAAATAAAAAAAGTAATGTTTCAAACAAATTTAAAACCAAATGAAAATAAAATACAAAATAAAGAAAAAGATAAATTTCATAGAAGAAATAAAAAATCTACAACATTAGTGGAAAAAAGTAGATTAGAATCAAAATTCCAAGAAGAAATGAAATTATGTGTATTAAGTCAAACATTAATAAAAGAAGAAAAAGGTGATCCTTCAAAAAAATATAAAATATTAAAAAGATTAGGAGATGGTTCATATGGAACTGTTTATTCAGTTGTAAATAATCAAACTGGAATTTATGCAGCAATGAAAAAAATAGAAAAATTAAAAGAAAATGAAATTGATGATTTAGAAATTAAAAATGAAATTAACATATTAAAAAAATTAGATCATCCTAATATTGTAAAAATTTATGAATTTTATGATACTTTATCTGATTTTTATATTGTAACTGAATATTGTAAAAAAGGAGAATTATATGGTTATATTAAAAATTATTATTCAGAAAATCAATTGGCAGTTTTATTTTATCAAGTTTTTTCTGGATTAAGTTATTTGCATGAAAAACATATTTTACATAGAGATTTAAAATTAGAAAATATTATGATATCAGAAATAGAAGAAGATATTAATACAAAAGAAAAATATTTTTGGATAAAAATAATTGATTTTGGTACAGCTAAAATATTCAAAAAAAACAAAAATGAAAAAGCAGTAGTAGGATCATCATATTATATTGCACCAGAAGTTTTAAAACAAAAATATAATGAAAAATGCGATACTTGGAGTGTTGGTGTAATATTATATATGTTAATATGCGGTAGAGCACCTTTTGATGGAAAAAATGATGATGAAATTATTGAAAGTATTAAAATTGGAGAATATAATAATAAACATCCAAAATTACTTTCAAGAAGTAAAGAAGTTCAAGATTTAGTTTCTTGTTTATTAGAAAGAAAAATAAATAAAAGATTATCTGCTTTTGATGCTTTAAATCATCCTTTTTTTACTAAATTTAATAGTAGAGCATTGTTTTGTAATTTTAATGAAAAAGAAATACAGTCTTATCTTGATAATTTACTTAATTATAAATTCCAGAGTAAATTTCAACAATTGGTTCTTGCTTTTGTAGTTCATAATATTCCGCATAGTAATGAAACTAGAATAATTTTAAAATTATTTAGATTTTTTAATACAAAAGGTAACTGTAAATTAACAAAGAAAGAATTAATTATTGGATTGTATAAATTTAGAGATAAAATTATTGTAGATCAATCAATTGATGATATTTTTTTAATGTTAGATGGTGATAATAATGGTTATATTGAATACGAAGAATTTTTAAGAGCTTGTATTGATAAAAATAATGTATTAAATAATGAAAATTTAAAATATGCTTTTAAGTTCCTTGATAAAGATAATTCTGGTACTTTAAGTGTAGATAAAATTATGAATGTTTTTGTTAAAAAAGGTAATCAAACTTTGAAAGATATTTTTAAACATAGTATCGAAGAAGTTGATAAAGATAATGATGGTATTATTAATTTTAATGATTTTAGGGAACTTATGCTTAGGGTTCAGTAGAAAAATATTTATTTTTTTTATTATTTCTTGTGAATATACATTTTTATTTTAAAATGATGATATTTTAAAACTCTTTTATTTTGTAATTGTTTTTATATAATTATTATACCATCTATTCTTTGATTAGATTATTTGTAAAATATTTAAAAAATTAAAATTCAATGAATAAAAATATAATTGATTTGTTTATATAAAATATATTTTATATATATTCTTATATAATATAATTAAAACCTTTAAAAATATCATAAATCCAAAATAATGAAATTAATTTAAAAATATAATAATTAAACACCATTAATTAAATTCCTTTTTTTTATTTAATTCAAAAATTGCAATATATATTTAAAAAAAGATAGTTTATTTTTTTCACATTTAATATAATATATTGTTATAATTTACATATTTTGATTTTAAATGATTATTTCTTTTATATATTTTTATTTCCAAATATTATTATAAATTTTTTTTTTGTTTAATTTTTTCTAAATGATTTTTTTTTTCTTTAGAAATATTATTTGTTGAATAATTAGATTTATTTTTTGAGCCTTGAAATAAAATATTATCATCAATATTTTCTTGAATATCTAAATTTTTAACATAATTATTTTTTTTTTCATTTAATAAATTTGGCTCAATAATATTATTTTTAGGAAAATATAATTCATTGTTAAAAATAAAATTATTATGTTCAAAAGAATCTATATTTAAATTTAATTCGTTTGGAATATTTTTTAATTCTTCAATTTTCTCATCAATATTCAATTTATTAATATGTGCTGTTTTTTCTTTATCTCTTCCATATATTTTTTCATAATCTTTTAATGTAAAAATTTCTTTAACAATTCTATTATTTATATTAATTATATTTTTATTTATAAAATCATGAATTGATTTAGAACATGTTATACTTAATCTATCTTTTTGGTCAACTATAATTAGAAAAATTTCTACATCACATAAAAGTGATAATTCCATTGCTTTTTTTATTAAACCTTTTTTTCTTTTATAATAAGTGATTTGACTAGAGGTTTTATTTTCTATTTTAGATATTTTTATTTTTTTTTTCCCTAAATTTTTCTTTTTAGATTCCACTTTTAGTTTATATTATAGAAACAATTTGAACAATTCCTTTATATATATTATTTTTATTTAATTAATTCTGAATATTCAAAATAGACACTTTAATTAAAATAAAATTATAATATTTCTATCTATACAACTTTAAAATCAAAAATATATTACTAAGTCATTGATTAATAAAAAAATTTCATTGTATTGATTTTAAATTAATTTGATATTTTTTTATTTTGTTTTAAACAAATTAGATCATATTTTAATTTTTTACCAAATTAAGTAGATATGATTTAATTAAAAAAAAATAAATAAAAATGAAATTCATTTTAATTTTTAGATTATAAATAATAAGAAAATGTTAATCATATAATATGTTCATAATTTAAAAAAATAATTATCTATTTATAAAATTTATTATTAACCAAAATTAGATATTATGAAAATTTTTTTCTATTATTTACAATTATATGTTAAAGAAAAAATAATTTAGTATTTTGAAAACATTTTGAAATGATAAAAAAATTTTTTTATAAAAATTATAATTTATAATGGATTAAAACTAATATTAAAAAAATCAAAAAAATAAAAAAAGATTATAATTTTATTAAGCATTTACGTCATCATCTAAAAATCATTGTGAGAAAGGGAATAATAATTAATAATCATTAAATTATTTATTTAAATAAAACTATAAATGTTTTCCTTTTTTTCCAAAAGTAAAGAACCAAATAAAATAAAATTAAGAACACCAAAAATAAAAAGAAAAAAAAAAATTCCTCAACCAAAATTAATAATCCCAAAAGAAAAAAAAAATAAAAATCAAAAAGAACTAGAATCAAAAAAAAAAGAAGAAACAAAACAAAAAGAAGAAATAAAAAATGAAGAAGAAATAAAAATACAAAGTCCAAATTTAAAAGGTGACTTAGAAAAAATAATAGGAACAGTTATATGTCATTCCCCAATATCATTATATGATCATGATGAAAATAAATTAAAAATAAAAAAAGAAGATTTAACAACAGAAAAACTATACAAAAAATTTTACATAAAATATATAAAAAATTTTGAATTTCCAAAAGAAAAAGATGATTACAGACCGTCATATGCAAATAATCAATTTGGAGGAATGGATTTTCCCGATGAAAAAACAGCATCATTATTAAGAGGACTGGGTTGGGATTTAATAAAAGAAATAGGAAAAAAAATCATATCTGGAAATTTTAATTTAACTCAAGTAACAATACCAATTAAAGTAATGATTCCAATTACAATTTTACAACATATTTGTAATTCACATTTTAATTATCCTTTATATTTAAATATTGCATCTTTAACAAATAATTATATAGAAAGAATGAAATTTATTATTGTTGCTACTTTATCTTGTTGGTTTAAAAGTTCTGTTATGTTAAAACCTTTAAATCCTATTTTAGGAGAAACTTATGAAATGATTTGGGAAGATGGTTCTCATGAATATGTTGAACAAACTAGTCATCATCCTCCTTGTTCAAATTTTATTATTTATGGACCTAATAATAATTATATTTATTGTGGTTATTTAAATTATACTTCTAATGCTTATTTTAATTCTTTTAAATTAAATAATACTGGGAAAAGATATATTAAATTTAAAGATGGTACTCATGTTGATTTTAATTATTCTCTTGATAATTATTCTAATACATTCTGGGGTTGTTTTAGACATGAAATTGTTGGTCAAATGGAATTTAATGATATTACAAATGGGATTAGTTGTAAATTTAATTTGGGAAATGATAAAAGTAAAAAATTAAGTGATTATTTTATTGGAGAAATTAAAGATAAAGATGGGAATGTTGTTTCTAAATTTAATGGTTCTTATTTATCTCATATTGATTTTGATGGAATTAGATATTGGGATATTAGGAAAAATATTGATATTGAAGCTTATCCTATTAAAAATCAACTTCCTTCTTCTAGTATTTATAGAATTGATAGTCAATTACTTTATGAAAGGAAAATTGATGAGGCACAAGAAGAAAAAATTAGATTGGAAGAATTACAAAGACATGATAGGAAATTAAGAAAGGAGTTTATGGAAAAAAATAATATACAAGAGGATATTAAAAAATAATTTTCTTTTGTTTAAAAAAGTAAATTATATTTTTATAAATTAATGTAAAGTTATTTTTTATTTTTTTACATAACATATATATCTTTATATTTAATTATAATACAAATATGCTTTTTTATTCATTATTATTAACTATTTTTATCATATGAAATTTGAAATATTTCTCTTCCTATTTTAAATAATATTGTTTTATTTAATTCAATTTTATTATCTGAATAAACCCAAATTTCACTTTTTGGATCTTTTAAAATCCAATAATTAAAAACTTTATCATATATTAATAAAGATAATTTTTTTTTTCCTGGAATTTTTAATTTACCACTTTCTCCAATTGTAATAGGAGATTCTTTTTTATTAAAAATAAAAATAGTCTCATCAATTTTTTCCATTGCTTTTCTTAATAAACTAATTTCAATTAAATTCTCTTTTAACTGTATTATAATATAATAATTAATTGAACATCCAAATTGAATAATAATATTATTTATTATTTTAATTTCATTTTTTTGAATATGAAAAACAATTAAATTAAAATTAATTTGTTCTTTAATATCACTTTTTAATTGTCTGATTGTTTTAAAAAAAAATTTTCCTAATATTTTATCATAAAAAATAGCAAAAAAAATTTTTGAAAAAATATCCTTTTCATTAATTCCATTTTCATCATCCTTAATATTTAAAACAAAATCATTGATAATTTTTCCGTTAAAATGAACAACAGAACCAAAAAAAACAAAACCATCTTTATTATTTCTTAAACCATTTTTTAACCCATTATAATCAATAAATAATTTTTTATTAAATAGTAAATCACCTTCAATATCTATCATACTTATAATAGAATAATTAATTGGACTTTTTGTAGAAGAAATATAAAATTCTTCATCATCTTCAGTAAAATTTTGATAAAAGTGATTATCATTAAATGAAAAATCATCATCTCCAATTGTATTTATATTATTTGTTAGTATTTGATTTTTATTTTTTAATAATGTTGATGTTTGACTACTTTTTTTTGTTGATTTTATTATTATTGGATTTACTTTTTTTTGATCATTGTTTAAGTTAATATCAGTATTTTTAATTTTTTCTTCCATACAACAACAATAAGGCTATTAAGGTTATTTTATTTTAATTACAAAAAAAATTGACATTAGTATTTGTTTATTTTTTTTATTTTTTATTTTAATTAGTTATTTTTAAAAAATTAAGTTTAGTAAAAATTATATTTTTAAAATATAATTATAAAATCTTTTCTTTTATTTATAAAAAAATTATAAAACTCATATACATTTTATATCTCTATAACATTTTTTTTTAATTTCATTTTTTGAAATTGTATTTTTATATTTTTTTATGAACTATCATAATCTAATAAAGTCAATTTCGTTGTTCCCTCTCTTGAAGTTAATATACTATTATCTTTATCATCATTTATATTTGAATCATTTAAATTTAAAACATTACTTAGACTTAATTTTTCTTTCATAAAAATACTCTTTCTTTTACTTTTATTATTATTTATTTTTTTTTTTATAACTTTACTTAAAATTTGTGAAGAACTAGGAGTTAATTTTTTCTTATTATTATTTTTTTTAGTTTCAATATTATCTAATTTATAATGATGAGATGGTCCTCTATGACTCATATTAATTAATTTTATTTTAAAATCATATTCTTTATTTTTTATTTTCAAATGATTTTTAGGAGAAAATACTGTTTTTACATCTCTATTTATTCTCAATTTTTTATTTTCATCTTTTATTGTTTTAATTGTATGAATTATGTGAGTTTTATTTATTAAATTTTTTACTATTTTTCTTAACATTAATAATCCTAATTTTGATTTTTTTATTTGTTTATTAAATAAAATATTATTTCTTTTTATTCTTGATTGTGGAAATATTTTTAATTTTTTTTCTGAAATTATTTTTTTTACTTGATAAATTGGTTTTATGTCTTTTAAATTATCTAATGATTCAATTTCATCTAATGAATATATCATATTTAGATTATATGTAGATACATTTTTAATTTTTACTAATTTATTTAATGATATTCCTATTGTTAATTTATGAATAATACATATTTCATAATTCTGACAATTAATTTTATATAATTCTTCTTCCTTTTTTCCATTTATTCTCATCTGTTCTTTTTTTTTGAAATTTGAAATTATTTCATTATTAATTTTATTTAATAAATTACTTCTGATATAATTTGCTTTTTTATTTCTCATCATTATTATTCTTTAATATATTCATATAAAATAAATTTATTAATTTTATTTTATTTTTTATTAAATAAATATTCATAATTCAATTTATTAGAAACTATTTTTTTAATATTCAAAAAAAAAAATTTATTAAATATTAATTATTAAATATAGTATATTATGTCAATAATAATACATAACAAATATCTTAAAAAAATTTATTAAATTAAATACCTTTTAATACTTCTTTATGCATTTGAAAATTTCTTAATTGAAATAAAAATCCAAAATTAATATCAACACAACTTCTTTTTTCCTTAACAAAATTAATAGCACTATCAGAATCCATATGAAATTTCCACATTAAATAAGCACAAACTAAAGCAGGAGCTCTTGAAATTCCTTCAGCACAATGAATTAAAATTTTATTATTTTTATCATTTGAAATTTCATCAACAAAATTAATAAATTTAAGAATAGAATCATTAATATTAATATTACCATCATCTCTTAATTCAATTTGATAATATTTAAATTCTTTAAAATATAAAGGAAAAAAAGTTTTACTTCCTCCAGCACAATTAATAATATGAGTAAAGTTATTTGATATTAAAAATGAATAATCAAGAGTTGGTCTAAATCCACTTATATAAATATTTTCTATTATGTGACTACAGTCTATTGAAGAAACACAACACGATAATGATATTGTTGTTTCATTTATTTTTTTTGGAATTGTTACTTTTAGTTTTTTTTTTAAGTTTTTCATTTATTTGTTTAATTAATATAATATTTATTCATTATAAATATTCTTTTTTGATAATTTAAAGGTATTTTATTTATACTATTTTTAACTAAATTTTAGATTATTAATTTTTTCATCTTTTTTTTATTTCTTTAACATTGAATTGATTAATTTTTTAAATTGTTTCTTTTTATAAAATCTTTATACTATATTTAGAATAATTTTACTTATTTTATAAATAATAAAACCTTTATTGTAAATGTTATTTTTAATAAAAAGAATATTATACTTATTTTAAAAAAAAAGTCTTTTACAAAATAAAAAAATATTTAATGGAGTTATCTTATTAAAATAATATTATTTCATTATAATTAAGAAAATATAAATTAAATATGAATAATAATG
>JAJJLH010002419.1:0-22487 GCA_023806865.1 Isotricha sp. YL-2021a | reverse complement strand
AATTTATAAGATTGAAAATAAAATTCATATTATTTTTATAAAAAAACTTTTTTAAATAAAATATTGGGAAATAAATAATAAAAGAATAATAATTAATAATATATGATTAATCAAAAAATTTGAATTAAAATATTTAAATATAAATATATTATTATTCAAAAATTATATTTTTTATTTCTTTCTTAATAAAAACCCATATAATGTAAAAAAAAAGAAGATTTAATTTTTCTTTTATTTATATCATTTTGTTTTATATTTAAAATTTTTTTTTCTGTCTATAGACTAATATTAAAATTTATATTTAAAGATTTTAATATACAATTCCATTATTTGTTCCTAATACACTTTTAATTTTTTATGAGTTTTTTTAACATCAGGAGGAGATTTTATTTAGTGATATTCATATTTTTAAAAATATTATAATTATGATTGTTATTATCAATACTGTTAATTGATAATAATCTAATTTTTTTTTCTTTTAATGATGAAACAATTATTTTTATAATTGAAAGAGTTGAATTATGATAAATATTGTCTATTTGAATTTATTGAATTATTGCTTAATAATATCATATTTTTTTTTAAATTCCTTGATGTTGAATTATATACTGTTTATAATTAGTTGAATTTGATGAAAAAGTTCTTAAAGAAGTTGTTTGTAAAATATTTGTTTTATTTTTATAATCCATTCTAATTCTTGAATTTGGTCAATTTCTTTTTGTTTTTCTATAATATTCTTATAAATAAATTTTGCTTCAAAAAGTGAAGTATAATTTAGAAAAATAAATGAAGTTTCATAATAATATTTTGATACTTTTTTAATTCTTGATAAAGATTCTTTTTTTTATAATATCTTTTTAAAAATTCAGAATTATCATCAATAATTAAAAATTCTTTAAATAAAGTTACAATATGATATTTATCATTTGATAATATATTATCTAATACGAATAAATTTAACTTACATATATTAATGAATGTGATCTTTTTTCTGTTGACAATAGTTATGTATAACTCAATTTATCATTTGTATTTATTGATAATGCTATTCCTGTTCTTATTTTTTTCTTTCATTTTTAATCCAATATTTTATTTATGAAAATAATTTATTCTTTAATAAAATAATAACATATTCATCATAAGGATCAGTATATAATTTAATAGGAAAATATGGTTTATAACTTTTACTTTTTGAATAATCATAAGTAATTCCATAATATAATAAATTATCACAATTATTTTCAATTTCATTTTTTAATATAATAACTTCATCAATTTCAATATTTCTAATTAATTTAATTTCTATTTCTTTTGTTTTTGAATTTAAATCCAATTGTGATTATAATTATTTTTGATGTAAAGAAAATAAATTTATAAATAGTTTTATTTAGAAATATTATCAAATTTATTTTTAAATAATTCATTTTGTGTTCTAAATGCCATATATTCATCTAAATCAAAATCTATATTTAAAAACCTTGTTATTATTTGATTCTCTTGAATTAAATTTTCTTTTGTTTTAAATACTTTTGAATCACAAATTGAATTACCAAAAATTTCATATTCACTCATTGAATAAAATATATTTCTTAGTGAATCAATATCATCTTTATAACTAAATTCTAAAAATTGTTTAAAGTGTTTATAAAATTTTCCTTTTTTTTTTTTATATGATTTCATTATTATATATGCAATAAATAATTGATATTTAACTTTCATTCTATATGTTGGTTCTTTAGATATTTTTTATCATATATTTTTTTCTTTTTTAGAAGATAAAAAAACTAATTTAACTAAATATATTTAAAATTTTTAATAATAAAAAATTAATAAATAATATTAAATTTCATTAAAAAATTATATTACAATATTAATTAAATTCCCAAGGAGTTAAATTATATTTATTAAGAATAATTTCAGAAGCTCCAGCTTTTAATAATAAATCTGCAATATTATATTTTTTAAAATTAAGAGCATAATGTAATGCAGTATTTAATTGTTCATTTTGTGCATTTAAATTTGCTCCTTTATCAATTAAAAATTGAACAAAATTTTCATATCCACATTGAGTTGCATATATTAAAAAAGTATCTTTATTTTTATTTAATGATTCTAATGATACATGATATCTTTCTTGAATTTCTTTAAATTCTCTAAAATTATTTTCTCTAATTAAAAAAAATAAAATTTCTTCAATTGTTCTTAATTTTTTTTTTAAACCTAATTTTATTTCTTCTGTTCTAAATATTAAATGTTCTTTTGACATATCTTTTGCTTTTGTCATTACTAATTCTTGATCATTTAAATGAAATTTTATATTTGATACTTTTGTTGATGGTCCAAATTTTAATTTTTTTATATATGAATTTCTTCTTGTTATTTTTATTAAATCATTTTCTCTATCATTTAAAAATAATTTCCTTGTAAAAAGTTTTGTTGATATTCTTCTATTATTTAATATTGAAGAATTTTTTGAAGATGGTTTTATTAATTTTTTAACTTTTTTTTTTTTTATTCTACTTTTAGTTGTTTCAACTTTTTTAATATAATTTTCTAATTTCAAATTATTTTCATGAATAATTATATCATTTTTAATAAATTTTTCTAAGCAAAAATATAAATTTACATGAGATATTTTAAAATGTCTAACAGATTTCATAGTACTTGTTTTCTTTAATTCATTTTTTTTAATATAATGTCTTTCTATTATATTTCCTCCTAAAACAAAAGATGTTGCCATTTCATATGTTATTTGTTCTAAATCATATAATAAATATTCATTTATTGATTTAGGTATTATATTAATTTTCTTTAAATCTTGATATTTAATTTTTTTTATTAAATAATTTTCTACTTTTTTAAAATATTTTCTTTCTTTAAATAATCCTTTATAATAATTATTTATTATTTCTTTTAGACATGGACTTTTAGGTTTTAATTTTTTCTTTTGAAATATTAAATCAATTTTTTTTCTTATTTTATTACATGAATTAATAATTAAATCTTTTTGAAATTCAATTTGTTTTAAAGTTTTATCATTTTTCATTGAGAATTTATTAATATATTTATTTCTTAATGTTTCATTTATATCTTCAATTTTAATATTTAACAGACTTTGATTTTCAATATCATTAATTGTATGTTTTAAATCAAAACTCTTATAATGAATATAATTTTTTTTTAATATTTTATCATTAATAATTGAACTTAATTCTTTATCATTTATATCTATTATATACTTTTTTTTAATAGGAAAATTTGAAAAAGTTTCTAAATTTCTATTATGATATTTCATATTATTTTTTCCTGAAAAAGAATTTATATTAATATAATTTGAATTTAGGGAAATAGGAAAATTCTTTTTTGAATTTAATTTTAAGTTCAATATATTATTTTTTGGGCTTTTTTTATTTGATGGAGTAGTATTATGACATGAAGTTGATGAATTAATATATGATGATAACAAAAAAATTTTTGGTGAAGTTTTTACTGAAGTATTATAAATATTAATTATAGTTTTTTTTGGTTTATGATGACTTAAATTATTATTAAAAAAAGAAGAGTCATTTGATTGATTTATTCTTGTTTTAATTAATCTTTTATTAAACGGATATAAAGAATAATTTTTATTTTCTATTTTATTATTAATTAAACTTTTTTCATTTGATGTATTATATCCACTATATTCTAATGTTTTATTTATATTTCCTAAAGAAGTTTCACTTAAAGTTTTATTTTTTAATTTTATTAATTCTGTTTTTAATTCTCTTGCTGAATGAGGAAAATGATATGATTTTCTTTTTGATTCTTTTTTCTTTTTTTTTCTAAAATGTCTCTTTAAAATATCATGTAAATGTGGTAATTTTAAATCAATTATTTTATTTTTTGATTGTGATATATTATTTTTTATTTTTTCTTTTGTAATAGTATTTGATTTTATATATTGTTTTAAATTTCGATTTTCCATTTATTATTAAAGACCAAAATTTTAAAAAAACATTTAAAAAAAAAAATATAATAAAACTAGATATTTTATAAAATAAAATTATATAAAAAAATAAAACAATTAAAAAAAAGTATAAGTAATAAATAAAATAAATAATTGACAAAAATAATAATTTAAAAATCATAATCGAAATCCTCATCATTTTCATCATCATTTCTTTTAGGTTTTAATTCATATTTACAAATAGGACAAACTGAATTTTTTAATAACCAAGGTTTAAGACAATTTTCACAAAAAATATGTTCACAAGGTAATTTTCTAACAATATCATTTTTTTTAAAATTTTTCAAACAAATATAACATTCTTTATTAGTTGGAATATCTTTTTTTTTTAAAATCTCATAATTATTAATATTAACACCAAATTTATTTTCATCAATTTCAATATGTCTTCTTATTCTATTAGCTTCTTCTTCATCAGAAACTGGTTCTCCGTTTTCTAATTTTGCAGTTACTTCTGCGACTCTTTCCCATTCGTTATTCCAATCTATAAAATCTAAATTATATTTTCCTTTTGGATTAAATTTTATTGGTCTATTATCCATTTTTTTTTTTAATTTTTTTTTTATTTATAAAGTATTGTAATTATTTATAAAATTTTTTTTTAATTTTTATTTTAAATATTATGTCACAGGAATTTAATCATGCTAAAGAAATTTTAAGTGATGAATTAATTGAGAATGATAATGAAAATAAAGAAAATGATGAATATAATAATGAAAACTCTAATGAAAATAATCAAATTGAATTTAATCAATATATAAATAAATTATTAGATAATATGGGTTTTTCAAAATATCATGTTGTATTATTTTTAACAAGTGCTTTTTTTTTATTTTGTTCAGGAATGCAAGAAATAATTCATGTTATTTTATTATCAATAATAAATGATACTTATAATTTAACATATTATCATTTAGCATTAATGAATTCAATTGAATATTTAGGTTATACTATTGCAACAATTATTGTTAATATAATTACTAATTATTTATCTAGAAAAACTGCAATTCAAATTACTATTATTTCTAGTTTAATTTTTACTGGTTTATCTTTAACAACTTATAATTTTTATTTTGCTGCTTTTAATAGATTTTTTTTAGGTTTTTGTTTTGGAATTTTAGATATATTAATTTATTTAAATTTATTTGAAAGTGCACCTACTGAATTAAGAGGTTATATTGCATCTTTAATTCAATTATTTTTCCCACTTGGTTCTTTTTTTTTAAGTGTTATTTGTTATTTTCAATTAATTGAAGGTGATCATAAAATTAATTATAAAGTATTATTATTAATTCCTTTTTTAATTACTACTCTTCTTGTTATTTTAGTTATTATTTTTATTCAAGAAAGTCCAAGACATTTATTTGGTAAAAATGAATTTGTAAAAGGAATTGAGGCAATGAAACAAATATCAAAAATTAATAAAAATGAAGATTATATGAAAAATACATTTAATTTTAATACAAATAAAAAATCAGATCAAGGAATAGAATTAATGGAAAAGAAAAATAGTGAAGAATTAGAAAAGAAAAAAACAAGTAAAAAAAATATAGATAAAATTGAAGTATCAAATACAATAATGTATGAAAAAAATAAAATAAATTTAGATAATATAGAAGAATATTTTAATAAACAAAAAGAAAAAAAATCATCTTCAAAAGATACATTATTAGATTCAATAAAAAGTATTTTAGATTCAACATATATTTATTATACAATTTTATTTTGGTTAATTGGTTCTTTTTCAGGTTTTGTTTTTAATGGAATTTTTTTTATGTTACCCGCAACTGCGCCAAAAATAAATAAACAAACATTTTTTGATTTAGTTTTATTTGAAGGAATGGAAATTCCATCTAATTTTATTGCATCTTTATTAATTGATACTTCATTAGGAAGATTAAATATTTTAAGAATTGGATTTAGTGTTTCTTTTATGATTAGTTTAATTATTATTTGGATTGGAGAATCTGTTTTAATTTTTTCTTGTTTACTTAAATTTTTTTTAACTATTCCTAATACTGTTTTAATTGTTTATTCTAGTGAAATTTATGATAGTAATGTTAGAACTATTGGTATTAGTTTTGTTAATTTTTGGAAAAAAATTTCATCTTTATTTGCACCTTTTGTTATGAGTTATTTAACTATTAATTATGGGGAATTTAGTACTAATTATTTTTATGGGATTATATTATGTTTTTGTACTATTGCTTCATTTTTCTTTAAAACTGAAAGTAAAGGAGTTCCTCTTGATGAAATTGTTAAAATGAATTATTTGTGATTATTTAAAAATTTTTTTTTATATATTGTTAATTTGAGATTTATTTAATAATAATAATATTAAATAAATAATATTTTTTTTATTGATTTTTGTTCAATTGGTTTTTTTTTTTCATAAAAATAAAAATTAAACATGAAAAATTTTATTAATATAACAAATTCATTATCAAATACATTAAAATTAAATGAAATAAGTTCTTCAAGTAGAAATTCTAAAGATTTCAAAGAATTATATCCAAAAAAATTTAAAAATAATAGTTATTTATATCCTATTTTTTTAAATAAATTTAGAAATTCAAGTGAATTGACATTTAGAATAAATCACCCAGAAAAACATATTGATAAAAAAAATTTATTAAATTTTCATTTAAATCCTAAATTTAAAAAATCTAGTTCAAATAAAGAATTTTATAAATCAACATATTTAATAAATGATTCTCCTAATGAAACAAGGGTAGTATTAACAAATAATTATTCAAATAAATTTTTATTAGAAGAAAAAAATGCTTATAAAAATCCTTATTCTGAATCAAGTGTAAAATTCTTTAAAAATAATCAAATAAGAGGAATAGTCAAAAGAAGTTATTTTTTTGATAAAATAATAGATTCTAAAATTAAAAGATATGCTTTAAATAATTTTTGTAATTTAGAAATAGAAAAAAATGAAAATAATGATACAAAAGATACTAATTTATATACTAAAATAGAAAGTTTAATTGATAAACAAAAAATATATACTAAAATCCCTAAATTAAAAGATTATTTAAAATATATTATTAAAAAAAGTAAAAATAAAGAAAGAAAAAGAAGTTTTTCAAATGAAAATGAAGAAGATACAGAAAAAAAATTACCACAAATAATAAATATTAAAAAAGATAAATTTAAATTTCAATTATCAAAAGATGATAATGGTGAAATTAAAGACTTATCAAAACCATCTCAAAATAAAATTAAAATGACAACAGATAGAATAAGAGATATGAAATTAATGGAAAAATTAAATAAATTAAAAGAAAAAGATCTTGTAGAAGATTTAAAATCTATATTACATGAGACAAAAAGAAAATAATCAATCAAATAATAATATATCTTCAAAAACGAATATATAATATAATATTATTTTTTTATAATACATGATAAAAAAACTAATTTAAAATTAAATAAAAAAAAATGAATAATAAAGATAAATTAGGAGGGAATAATTTTAATTTTACATTAAATAATTATATAAATAATAATTTCACTTCTGCAACGCCATCAAATTCAGTTAAATATAGAATATCAAAAGGAAAAAGTTATCAACAATTACATAGTTCAAATAAAACAACTCAAGGAAATCTTCCTTATTCAAATAATAATATTTGTACTTTTGTTGATAAAATTGGAATGAATAATTCATTTATAAGTGTTACTTTACATTTAATTTATAGAATTCCTCAAGTTTATAAATATTATTTAAATAATGTTAATTCTAAAAGTGATAAATTTTCTATTCATTTACATAATATTATTGTTACTTGTAATACTAATAATGATAAAAATAATAAAATTGATTTAAATAAAATTAAAGGTAGTTTGTTTAATAAAGATAATTCTTTTAAAGAAAATGAAATTAATGATCCTTTAACTTTGTTAAATTTAATTATTAGAAATGCAAATTTAGATGAAATTTTAGTTTTTAAAAATATTAATATTAAAGATTTATGTGATTGTAGTTCTTCAATATTATTTAATATTGAAAAATTTCAAAATATTTTTGATATTCCTTTAAATGATATTTTAAAAATAAGCGAAAATCATTCTAATTCTCTTTTTTATAATAAAAATAGATTAATTTCATTTTATAAATCAATGATAGAACATAATTATTCAAAAAAATTAAGTTGTCCTTTAAATGGTGAAGATTGTAATTATAATAGAATTACTCGTAAATTTTCTATTAATCCAGATGAAAGTAATAATTCAAAAATCCCTTATATTTTATTTGATTATATTACAGATAATAATTTAAATATTTCAATGTTTAATTTATTACATAGTTTAATTTTAATTCCTTCATTTTTTGAACTTGAAAATTTATTTGATTTTGAACAAGGTAAAGATTATATTGAAGATTCAGAAATAAATATTAATATAAAATATATATTTTCAGGTATAATATTTAAAACAAAAAATAAGAGTTTTACATGTGCATTTAAAAAAGAAGATTATTGGGTTTATTATGATGATAATGAAAATTATATAATATTAAATAATTGGATTGATGTAATTTCAACTAGCTTAAAAAATTTTTTAATACCTTATATTATATATTATCAATTACAAAATGAAAATATAATATTTAAAGAAGAAAAAGTATCAAAAGAAGATTTAAATTATTTAGAAAATTTTGCTATTAAATGGGATGAATATAAATATTTACCATCAAATAGATTAAAATTATATGAATTTGTAAATCAAACAGTAATTCAAAATACAGATAATATAAAATTTCAAGAAGACATTGAAAATAAAGAAGATAAACTTAGTAATCATAATAATTCAATTCATCAAAAAAATCCATTTAAAAGAGAAAAGAAAAGTTATAGTACAAATCAAAGAATATTATCAGATAAAAATTCAAAAGATAATTATATAGATTTTCCATTACAAATTAATGATAAAAATAATTCTAATAATAATAGAACATTAAATCAAGTACCAAAATCATCTCATCATAATAGAAAAGAAAATAAAACAGTAATAAATAATAATTTAAAAACATTTGGAATTAATTCAGGTTTATCAAGTGTAGAAATTGAAATATCAAAATCTCAAAATCAAAATCATTTATATGAAAAAGAAGAAAATGAAGATAGAATAAAACCATATCAAATTTCAACAGATCATAAATCAATTGGATTAAATAATATAACAAATATAAATAAAGTAACAATTCCTCAAATTTGGGTTTGTTCAAATTGTCAAAGAGTAAATAAAGCATATGAATATAAATGTCAAAATTGTAATATTGTAAATAAAAATCAAAAAAATACAATTGAAATTTATAATAGAAAATCAATGACAGAAGATAAAAATAATTATAATGATAAAAATAATCAATTATTAAATAGTCCATATAATATAAATAATTATAATAAAAATTATAATAATTACAATAGTAATAATAATAATAATAATAATATTGTTTTTTCAAATATAAATAATACAAATTTAAATTCAGCATTTAAAAAAGTTTCTTGTATTTGTTATTCTAAAATGTCAGATAAAGCAATAGAAAATGGAATATGTAAATTTTGTGGTAGAAAAATACCAATTTATAATAATAATTATACAATGAAAAATAATATAAATGAAAATAGAATGAGACCAGGTACTGCAATTAGTATTAGAACAAGTGCAAAATATTCAGCTGAAAATACTAATAATGATATTATGCAAAGAAGAATGTTAAATAATACTAATGTTAATAAACATAGACAAATTTCTACAAATAGATATAATGATGATACTTATGATGAATTAGATGATTTAATTATTAAAAATCAAAAAAATTTGAAAAATTTTAATAATAATAATAATAATAATAATGATAAACAAAATAAAAGAAATGAATTATTGAATTATAAATCTAATACTGTTAAAAATATTAAGAAAAAAAAATATTAAATATTTTTTTTTATATTACTATTTATATAAAAGATATGTTTTTTTTTTTTTTGTTAAAAAAATTTAATTAATATTTAAAAATTTTTTTGTTTCATTCTTCATTTTTGAAATATTTGAACTTCTAAATAATAAAAAACATTTTTGATTATTACTACTATTTAAAAACTCTCTTTGAGAATTATTTTTTTTTTTAACTAACTTTAAATTATGAATACAATGATTTCTATGATTATGATTTAAATAATTATTAATTTTAAGTGCATTATTTTTATAACTATAATTTCCATAATTAATTCCAGTATGAAATTTATTATTAAAAACATCAAAATTAAAAAAAGAAGAATTATTTGAAGGAGAATGAATAATACTTGAACAACGAGACACTGTTGGTGAATTTAAATTTGAAGGTTTTTTACTTTTTGTTATTAATAAATTATTTGAACTTTTTGCATTTAAATTTATATTATTATATTCACTATTCATACTTAATGCATTTAAAAAATTACTAAAGTCTTCATTTTCTTTTTCTTTTTTTTTATTAATTATATAACTTATATTCTTTGATTTTACTAATTTTTGTGTATTTTCATTACTATTATTTCTTGAAGATAATAGTTTTTTTGTTAAATTTATATTATTCATTGATTTTATTTTACTTATTGTATATTTTTTTGGAGTTATTGGAGTTGATTTTCCCATTAAATTTTTAGTAGATATTGGTTGATTTATAAAAAAAATATTATTTTTTTCATCTTTATTTAAATTTAATGATGGAATATTAATTTGAATATTTTGCATAT
This sequence comes from Isotricha sp. YL-2021a, assembly GCA_023806865.1. Classification (NCBI taxonomy): domain Eukaryota; phylum Ciliophora; class Litostomatea; order Vestibuliferida; family Isotrichidae; genus Isotricha; species Isotricha sp. YL-2021a. The sequence continues at coordinate 11,732 of JAJJLH010002419.1, read as the reverse complement.
TTTTATAATCTTTATTAAAATATCTAAATAAACCAAATAAAATACCAAAACAAATATCCTCATCTTTATTTATAATATCATCAATGCAGTCAGAATAATTTTTTAAATATTCATATAATTTATAATTTGTTAAAACATAATCAAAAAATTTTTTTAAATTAATTTTACATTGACCAACAGTATAAGGTTCTCTAATAATTCCTTTAATAACAATATTTGAATTAGTACTACCACATCTATTTATAATATCATTAAATAAAATTCCATTATGACAAAGATATAAAATTGCTAAATCTGATGAATTTAAATTATTTATTATTTTTAAAGAAGTTAACCATAATTTAATTGAATTTTTTGCACTTTCTGATAATTTATTTTTTTGTTTTTTTTCTGAAGATTGAGATTTAATTGGTTGTGGTTGAAATATATTTTCATTTTTTAATTTTATATTTTTATTTATTTTTGGAATATATTTTATAAAATTTTCTTTACTAAGACTTATTTGAATTATTGGATTTGTTGGTTTTTTAAAACTATAAATTGGAATTTTATTTTGTAAAATATTATTTACACCTTTTTTTATTAATCCAATTGTTAATAAAACTTCATTTTTTAATAATTTTTCTGTATTAGTAATATAATTATTTTCCTTTTTTTTATTAAAATTAAAATTTTTTGTATTATTTTTATTTGATATTTCATCCATTGTTATATTTTTACTAATATAATTTAAAGGAGAAATTGAAAGTGTTATACTATGAGAAGGTGAAAGACTTGAAAAATTTATTTTAGATTGTTTTGAATTTTGTTGTGTTCTCAGATTATTAATTATATTTTTATATAAAAAATGTTCATTTGAACCATAAGAATTTTGATTTATATTTTTTTTTTCATATGAATCTTTTATTAATGTCATTAATTTTTGATAACTATTATTTTTATCTTGTTTTAATTTATATTCTATCATTTCTTCTTCATTTTTATCATTTATATTATTATATTTTGGTGTTTGAATATGATTTTGATTTTCATTACTTACAACACCTTCAGAAATTAAATTAATATTTAAATTAGATATATTTTGATGAACATTATTTGGATTTGTAGTTATTGAATTTGAATTAGATGATTTTGATAAATTTTCATTAATTTGTGGAATTTGATGAATTTCATTTTCAGAAGATTCTTTTATTTCTTCAATATCATTTAAATAATTATTATTTACAACAATATTATTATTTTCTATATTTCCTTCTGTTAAATTTACACCAAATTTATCATAAATTTCTTTTAATAATTCTAAAAAAGAAATAAGGAATTTTTTATTTGTAAAAATATCAGAAATTCTATTATAAAAAAATAATATTTTTTGTTTTAAATTGTAATCATAATAATCACCTTTATTTAATTCAATCAAAGAAGAAATAACTAAATTAACTTTTTCATATTTAGTTAATCTTTTATCAGGATTAAAATCACCCATTCCAAAAAAATTTAAAAAATTTGATAAAATTTCTATAAAAACAATACCATTATTTATAATATCATTATCAGTTAATTTATTAATTAAAAGACAATGAGGTTGTTTTATTGTGTTTAACCAATTTACTAAAATTTGTTCTTTATTAAGAAATGGAATCCCATTAATATTATTATTAGAATTATCTTGAGATTGTGATAATGAATAATTTTCATTTTCTTCATCACTTTGAATAAATGACATTTATTAATTAATGAATTTAAATTAAATTTTATTTTTATTTAATTATTTAATAAATTTATTATGATTTATTTTGTTTTAATTCACTTAATTCCATTGAATCTCGTGTATTTGGAGTTTGATATCCTATTTTTTTATTTTTAATATATCTTTTATATATTATACATGTACATAATAATAGTAAAATTATAATTAAAATAATTACAATAATTATTTCAAATATTAAAAATGAATATGAACCTAAATAATAATTATCATAAAAATCATTTTTTTCATTTGTTGAATAAACTTCTCCTATTTCTTCAATGTTTTTAGTTTCATAAAAAAATATAAATGATTTATCCTCATTTACACCTTCTATATTAATATAACCTTTAGAAATATTAAAATTATTAATAGTATATTTAATCCATTTTTCACCATTGTTTTTAAAGGAAACTAATGGCTTTTGTTCATTTATTATAAAAGGACATTTATTATATAATGGAGATTCAGTATAATAAATATTATAAATATATTCCTCATTTGGATTTATAGAATTAAATTCTATTGTTAATCCTTTTATATTATTTAATATTGCTACTTTATTTTTTGGATAATTTATATAATTAATGTTATTTTTATAATCATACCATAATAAAAAACTATCAACATTTATACTATTTTGAACTAATAAATGAATATCTTGATATGAATTTATATAATATTTAATAAAAGTATCAAATGTATTAAAATTGGATAATATATTACCATTATTATCTTGGAATATATAATTATTTGTTGTTAAACTTGTATTACATGGATATATTTGGATATAAATATAAGGATTATTTAAATTATTATTATGAATAAATGAATAAAAAAGTTCATTATTTTCAGATTTATTTATTATATTTATTTCTTTTAAAAGAAGTTTAGTAAAATTGAATAAAAAATGACTTTTTGTACTTACTTGAAATGGTTTAATAGATTGATTTATTAATCTTATTAATAAATAAATTGAATAATTATTTTCTAATTTATGATAATAATTTGGATTTGAAATATTAATTTTAAAAGGATAATTATTTGAAATAATTTTTGTCCTTTTTTCTGAGGGAAATTCAGGTAAAAAAAAATCATTACTTTTATAATATTCATAACTGATTTGTCCAAAAATTTCATCATTTACATTTATTATTACTTCAAAATTAAATATTGAATTTTCAATACTTGAAATATTAATATAATAAAGATTTTGTTCAATTGGTAAGGAAAAATTTTTATTATATGAAATTAAAAATTTTTTATATAAATCAAAACTATTTGATTCAAATGATAATAATGATTTTTCATTTCCTTCAATTATAAATACTATTTGTGGTTCAAAATTTAGTTGAATTGAAGTATTATTTTTTGATAATATATAATTATTATCTTTTAATTGAATTATTACTGAATTATTATCATAATTTGATTTTGGATAAAAAGTAATTTTTATATTTAAAATATCTGAAGAATGAATTTGAATTTCACTTTTATTATTTTTTTCAAAATCAAAGATATTATAAAAATATTCATTATTTTTTAATTTCAAAAATGAAATATTCATTGGTTCAATTAATTTAAAATTAAAAATACTAGGTTGTTTAAATTTAATTTTAAACACCATAAATTCAGTATTAAACTCTTGATAATTAAAATTAATATTTTTAAAATCTATATAATTAAATGCATATGAATTTCCAAAAGAATTCGAATATGTGATATTAAAATCACCTACAAAATTTTCAGTAATTAAATAAACATTTTTTGTTGAATAAAATCCTCCAAAAATTAAAATTTCATCATCAATATTAGGAATATTAAATGGAATTGATAAAATATTTAAATTTGAAAAATCATATTCTGAAAATCCAATATATTTATTAGACATTAGATATGAATATGTTATTTTATTTTTATTTAATAATCTTATTATTATTTTTGAATCATATTTTATACATTCTTCTAAAGGAATATATGAAAATTGATTATATTTCCTTGAAAAAATATTATTTGAATTTCCATAAAATACTTTTATTAAATTATTTTTAGAAAAAAAAAATATATTAGAAATATCTTGATTAAAAATAAAATAAAATGGTTCATAAGAGTCATTTGATTCATTAATTTCTTCATATTTAAAATTTACATAATCATCTCTATATTTTATAATAAAAAAATTTTGTGGTATTGTTATATTAAATTTTTTTAATTGAGTATTTTTTAATAATACAATTCTTATATATAAATATTTATATTGATTAATAGAAGGAAAATCCTCATAAAGAACATTATTATCATCAATATTTTCATATTTTAATATTCTTTCATCATTATTTGTAAAAGTAGGAATTGAATCATCATTAGAATATTTAATATAATAATTAAAACTTTCCTTTAAATTAAAATAAATATTTATTGGAATTATTAATTCATCATTTTTTGAAATTATATATTTAAAAACATTTTCATTATCATTTATTTCATTTGATAATATTTTTCCCTTTTCTAATATTTTAAATTCTTGCTGAAAAGAATAATAAATATTTAAAAAAAATATAAGAAATAAAACTTTCATTTTATAAAATAAAATATTAAAAAAATAAAAATGACAATTAAAGTATAAAATTTTATTATAATTTTTTTAAAATTTTTTTAATTAAATTTAAATATAAATGATAAATGAAAATTTAAAAATCAAAAAAAATTCTTTATATATATATCATTATAAAATATTAATTCAAATAATAAAATAAACATTATGATTTTATCAAAAAAATTTTTCTCTTTTACAATTTATTATTACATGAGAATCAATAATAAATAAACAAAAAATTAATCATCAGAACTTCTTGGAATACAACATAAAAACAACCCACTTTTTTTTTTTTCTTTATTTTCATTTTTTTTTTTCTTTAACATTCCAGGAGGTGCTCTTGTACTTTGAGTTCTTAATTTTTTAGAAGTTGCTTTTTTTTTTTTGGTTTCATCAGATTCTTTTGAATTATTTGATTTTATTTCTTGAATTTCTTTTATACTCTTTTCTGTATTTTTTTTTTCAATTTCTTTTTTTTCTTCATTTGTTTTTTGATTATCATTAGTTAAAATTACTTTTTGAGCATTTGAAAAATTTTCATCTACTTTTTTCATTGTAATATTATTCATTTTTATATTTCCTTCATTCATATTTTCATTTTCATTTCTATTATCTTTTAATTTTAAAATATTATCTTTATTATATTCATCATCATCATTATTTATCTCGTTCATTATAAATTTATAATAATTATATTTACATTTTATTTTTTAAAAAAATTATTGAATTAAAAAATCTAAAAATAAAAAAAATCAAAACCAAAAAAAAAAAAAAAAAAAAAATCAAATTAAAAAATAATACTATATTTTATCTAAAATATAAAAAAATATAAAAAAAAAAATGCCACGTAGAAGACATAATTCAATAATAAATTTATTTAACATAGAAGAAGAAGATGAAAATAGAGAACCATTTAGTCAAAATATAATAGAACGTTTACATGGAATGTCTCCAGTTTCCCGTTCAAATGTATTAAATAGATTAAGAGAAATATTTGAAATTAGAACAAGAAGAAGATTATATGATGATTATTCAATTGATGAAGATATGGAAAATGCAATTTATAATTCAAATGAAAATTTTAAACAATTTTCAAAAGAAAATGATATGAATTTTAGAAATTATCCTTTTCCTATTAATTGGGTTGATATTGAAAATGATGAAAATGAATTTTATGATATTTTATCTAAATATGGTTATTTTGGAGTTTCTATTTATACTTCTTTAAATAAATTAAAAAAAGTTTCTTCTAATAATTTAATTGTTTTAATTTCTGAATTATTTTGTAATTATACTAAAAAAGAAAATGTTGAATTATTGAAAGAATTTATTTTTTCTCTTTCACAAACTCCAGAAATGATCAATCAAATGATTGATAATAAATTAATTTTAGTTAAGGAAATTCCTGTTTATTTAATTATTTTAATTATTTATGAAATTTTTTATTTTAGATTTGATCAAGAACAATATTTTAATTATAAAAAACAAAAAATTGTTTTGAAAAGTCAATATTCTTTGTTAAATATGATTAATGATGATGAATATTCTTCTATTTTTAATGAATTTTTTAAAGGGAAACCTTTACAAAATTTAAGTAAATTAAATTATAAAATTGAAAAAGAAAGAAAGAAATATTTAAAACATATTAAAAAAATGAATAATGAATTAATTATTTTTAAAAAAGAATTTAAAGATACTGATTTTAGTTTATAAAAATAGAATATAATAATTATTAAAAAATAAATTAAAATAAAAATATTTTTTTATAATTAAATTTATGAATGAAACAAAAACACCAAATAATGAAACAAAAGAACAAGAAGAAATATATAGATTTATTCAAGATTTAGAATTTGTACAATGTTTATCAAATCCTTATTATTTAGATTTTTTAGCTAAAAATAATTATTTTAATGATCAACGTTTTATAAATTATTTAAAATATCTTCAATACTTTAAAAAACTTAAATATATGAAATATATTACTTATTCTAGAAGTATTGTATTTTTAGATCTAATTCAATATGATTTTTTTAGAGAATTATTATATTATGATTCATTTATTAATTATTTATTTAAAATTATTGCAGAAGATTCTTTTCCTCAATTAAAAAATCAAAATGAAAATAATATTACAAATAAAATGGAAAATATGACAATTGATAAATAATTTTATATATCTTTATATTTTAAAATTTAAATTTTAAATTAAATAAAAAAAAAATTATTAAATATATTCAAGTTCTTTTGAAATTTCATATAATGAAAGTTGTCCATTATTTAATTTATTCATTCTTAAATAAATTAATTCAACATATTTTTCTTCATTTTTGTCTAAAATTAAATTATGCTTCTTCATAAAATTAAAAAAAGAAAAAAAAGAAATAAAAGGGAATTTATCTAATTTATTTATTCCATTCGATATTAAATCAATATAAATATCATTAATATTTATAATTCCTAAATTCTTTTTCATTTCATTTAAATTTTTTTCTAATTGAATAATTTTCTTAATCAAATTCCCAATATCAATTAAAGTAGATTTATACATAGAATATTCTTTATCAATTATTTCATCTTCATTATTTGAAATATTAAATGGCATTAAAAGTTTAAATAATTTATCATAAGTTAAAGGAACAATTTTTTCAATATGAAGTCTTTTTGAAATTAATTTAATATCTAAATCATCTTTAATATAAAGATTTAATTTTATAAAAAGTGATTTTAATAATGAAATAGGTAAAAAAATATCATATATTGTACCAAAATTTTTATTTGGTGATAAAAAAAATATTGTTTTCCCAACTGAAAAATCTTTATGATTTTTCAATAATTCTATTTTTGAATTATCAATTTCAATTTCATTTTTTAATAATTGCTTTATATATATTTTGAAATTATTTAAAGATTCATTTCTTTTATCAATTTTAATTTGTTTTTCTGGAATATTTGTATATTCATATTTTGGAAAATTTAATGTCGTTTTTTCACAAAAAAATTTCCTTATATCTGAAAATTTAACTTCTCCATCTTTATTCATATCTAATCTTCTTAAAATATTCTTCATATCATTTTCACATAAATTTTCATTCCATTCATAATTTCTAATAAAATAATCTCTTAATGTAAATTTATTAATACCAAATGAATTATTATTTGATAATTCACCATAAATTGAAGTTAAATCATAATCATTTCTCTTTTTAATAAATTCAATTTGTTTATTTATATTTTTATATAAATCAATTTCATATAAAAATATTTTAATTACTCCATATTCAGTTTCATAATTTAATGATGAATCATCATATAAAATTGTTTCATTATAATTCCTAAAATATTCTAATTCTTTTTCATTCTTATAATAATCTCCTGTTATAATATTATATAAATCTTCATTTGTAAAATATATATCATTATTTTCTGGAGAAAAATTTTTAGAATTAAATTTCATCATTATTATAATATCATCTAATATAATATTTTCATTTAATTCATCTATTTCATTTCTAATAAAATTATATATATCCATAGGAACAATTTTTTCTTTATTAAAAATTTTCTTAATAACCAAAAACAATTTATTACAATCAATAACATTATTCTTTAATAATTTATTTCTTTTCTCTCCTTCACAAATACATTTCAACAAATTAAGAATAATTTTATTACTTTCAAAAGACAATAACATTTTCTAAAAAAAATATATAAAAAAAAAACCAAAAAAAAAAAAAAAAAAAAAACTTATTTAAAAAAACAAAATGACTGAAAAACAATCAGAAGAAATAGAAGAAGACATAACAAGTATAAGAAGTAGTTTACTAAATGAAGAAATGTTAAAGCAAAAACGTCGAAAAGAATATTATGCTTTATGGATAGGAATTTTAGCACAATTATTTTTTGCATTAACATCAGTTCAACTAAAAATTTGTCGTGAAAATTACCCTTTATATTACACAACAAATAATGTAATTTTTTATAGGAGTATATCAATATGTTTAGTAGGTTATATTATGACAAAATATAAAAATGAAAGAATAATTCCATTAAATGAAATAAAATATAAAGGTTGGTTTTTTACAAGAAGTTTAGGTAATTATTTCATTATTTATTTATTTATGGTTGAAATGACTTATTTTAGAGTATCAACTGCACAATGTTTCTCAGGTTGTCATTCAATATTAGTTTTTTTCTTATCTATAATAGTAATAAATGAACCTTTTTATTTTAGATATTTATTAGGTATTATTATTTGTATTATTGGAACTGGAATGATTGTTATGAATGAAAGAAATCCTAATGCTAAAGAAAAAGTATATAATGATAATGTTTTTATTGGTTGTATTATTGCTATTATTCATTTAACTATGTTATCTTTTTCAAAATTTGCTCAAAAAATTATGTCAAAAGAAAAAATGAATGGGGAAGTACAAAATTTTTATATGGGATTATTTAATGGAATTCCTGCTTTAATTGTTATGGTTTTTGATAGAAAATTTGGATTTAATTTTAATTATATTATTGCTGGAATGATTAATGGTCTTTTTTTTTCTGGAGCTAATTTTTGTATGGCTGTTACTTTAAGTAATATTTCTATGCAAAAATTTTTACCTGTTACTTATATGTGTAATGTTTTTATTTTTATTTTAGGTTATGTTACTTTAGGTGAAAAAGTTTTTTTTACTGATATTATTGGAAGTTTACTTGTTTTAGGTTTTAATTTATATGATTCTTATATGACTAGTTTGGGAAAATAAATTTTTTTTTTTTTTTGGAGTTTTATATTTATTTTTTTAGGCTTGATATAATATTTATTTTTTTGTAAATTTTATAAGGTATTTTTTTTTATTTATTTTTAATTTTTAATAATTTTTTATATAGTAAAAAAAAAGAAAGAATAAAGTTAAATAAAATGAATTATTCTTCAAGATTAAATTTCACTTTTAATAAAACAAACAATAATAAAAATCCATTATTTGATAATAATAATTTCGATTATTATAATGTAAATAATTTTACTGATAATAAAAATAATTTTTGTTCATCAGAACACGATAAAAAATTATATAATAGTGAATATACAACAGAAGTTGAAAATCCAATTAATGAAAACTCTCATTTTTCTTCATTTATGACAACAAAAACATATTCAAAAAATATTAATAATAATTATAAAGATTCAAATCCTAATTTTGAAAATGTTTGTATATTTAATTCAAATATTTTTACTAATAATTATTCAATAAGAAAATCTAATAATCAAAATTTTAATACAATAAATGGAATTCAAAAAATAAAAAAATATATTATTGAAAAGAAAATTAATGAAAATAATTTTTTTATGAATTTTTTTAATAATAAAATAAATGATTCAAATTTAATGAGTAAAACACAATTTTATAATTCATTAAAAAAATATGCTGAAAATATCAAAGAAGAAGAAGCAAATGAAATTTTTGATTATATTGATAATGGAAAAAAAGAAAAAATAAATTATAATCAATTATTAAGTTTTTATATTATAAATCAAAATAATAAAACAATAAATAATAAATTTCATTCTAATATTAATAAATTATTTGATAAATATGATAAAGAAAAAAAAGAAATTATTTCAATAAATAATTTTAATAATTGTTTAAAATCTATTAATCATGCAATATCTAAAAAAGATATTTATAAAATGTTTCAAATATATTTTAATATAGAAAATCCTAGTGGAATAAATAATATTAAAAAAAATGATTTTATTTCCTTAATTTCAAATTATATTTTTAAGGAAATAAATTTCCAAAATGAAGAAAGGCAAAAAATAATAAAAGTATTTACACAAAATGCAAATAATTCAAATGGATTTTTAAATAAAAAACAATTAAAATACATTTTAAAAAATAATTTAAATTATGATTTTGAAGAAATTGATATATTATGTGATAAATTATCAGAAGAATATGATGATTTGATTGATTGTGAAAGTTTTATTCAAAATTTAGATAAATTAAAATTAAATGATGATGATAATAATTCTTTAATTAATGAAATTGGTTTAAATTTTTATTTTAAATTACATATTAAATCAAAGAGAAGAACAATATTTGAAAAATATCCATTTTTAATTCCTTCTTTTTTTAGAGAACAACAAAAAAAATTAAATTTATTACCATCATCAACATTAATTCCAAAAAAAGATTTTAATGGAAAATATTATTATGAAGATATGAAACAAATAAATTATAATAAGAATATTAAAATATTAAGTCCAATAAATTCAATAATAAATTGTAAAATATTTTTTATAAAATATGCAATGGGAATTCCAATTCCAAATATAAAATTATTTATAAATAAAAATTCTCAATTAAAAATATGCAAAAAATTATTAAAATTAGGATTATATGATATAAAAAAAAAGAAGTTTATAATTAATTCAATATCAATAGAATGTCAGAATAATGAAAAATATCTAAATAGATGGATATTTGAAATGGATAGAACTAATATAAATAATAATATAATTATAAGGTATAATAATAATGATATTGAAAATATTAAATTATTATTTGAATTTGTAATAATTATTAATGATAATAATAATATAAATAATGATAATAATAATATTAATAATAATAATAATAATGAATATGTTGAAGTATCTTGTGGATGGACATATATTGATTTAGAAAATTTAAAAAAGACAGCTTGTTATACTTTAGGAATTAAAGGAGGTAATATTAATAAACCTCAAAATATTAATTTAAATGATATAAAAGTTGATAATATATCTAATATTTCTTTCCAAAATAAAACTTTGAATGATTTTACTATTGAAGATAAAAATTCTATTAATTTCATTCCTCAAAATATAATTTGTTATAGAGCAGGGATATATATTATAGCTATTTTTAGAAAAATAATTTGGAAAACTATTTTAAATCAAATTAATAATGATAGAATTTTAAAAGAAAATAATGAAATAATTCATTCTTTTTGTAAAATTTTTGATTGTTTTGATGCATTTAATTTTTTTATTCAATTTTGGAGAGAAAATATTATAAATCAAAATATTAATAATGAAAAGATTTTAGAACAATATTTTATTCAATTTAATAATAGAATTTTTACAGCATTATATGCAGAAGAATTTAAATATGATACACAAGATCCTACAAAATTCCAAATAAATAATATAATAATAGAAAATAGATTAAATTTAATTAGAAGTGCATTAAAATATAATAATAAAGATATTAAAAAAAGTCAATTAAATTATAAATCAATATATGATTATACAAATATAAAACCATTTTCAATTAATCAAATTACAGGTAATAAAATTGATATTATAAATAAAAAATATCCTATAAATCATATTTATGGATAATAGAATTT
>JAJJLH010002418.1:0-22519 GCA_023806865.1 Isotricha sp. YL-2021a | reverse complement strand
TTCTTTTTTTCTTCTATTTAATTCATTTTTTAATCAATTAACATATTTTTGTCAAATTTAAAATTTGGAATTTTAAGTGATAAATTAGGAATAATTGATTTTTGATTATAATATAATTTTTTTAAATAAGAATTTAATTAGTAGATAAATTTGAAATATTCAATTATTTTATAAAAAAAGATTATAAATATAATTAATATAAATAAATTTTCTTCTTTAATAAATATTGTTAAATAATAATTGTTTAATAAAAACATATAAATGAAATAATCTAAGAAAATTAATTTATCAATTCTCATATATTATAGATTAAAAAAGAAAAACCAATGATTAATAATTTATTAAAATTAAAATACTTTCAATAAATCATTTATTTTTTTAATGATAATACAAAAAATTAAATTTAATTTAATTAATGTCTTTCAGATATTTGAATTAATATTTACATAAAATCTTGATTATATTTTGATTTCAAAATATCATAAACTAATTTCCATTCATTTGAATTTAAAGTACTTTCTCCTTGATTATCAACCATACAACCATATTTTTAACAATTCCAGAATTTTTTCCTTTAATAGCAACTAAATAATTACTATTTTTATCTATTGTTTTACATAAACTAACACAATTATAATTAATTCATTTTTAATATTATATTCAGAATTCAGTTATCATATAATAAAAATTCTTTTTTTGATTCATCTAAAAATGATTTATATACTTCAAATGGGAATCCTTATCTTGATATAAATTTATTTACATTTTTAAATGTACTTTTTCCATTAATATACATGAGTATATCTATTCTATTTAGTATATCTTTTATATTATTTAAAACTTTTTCTTTAATAGTAAATAAGAATCATCATAGTGAGATGATATTGTTAATGATTTAATGTTAATAGAATTAAATACTTCATTTTTTAATTTTTGTTTGTTTATCAAATTTATTTATAAAAAACTTAAAATTAAAAAAAAATTAAAAAAATAAATACATAAATTAATATCTAAATAAAAAAAATAATTACATAAAATGAAATACCTAATCATATTAACTCTAATATCATTATCATTAACAATAAAAGAAATAGGTGAAACATTAAATGTAATAAAAAAAAAAATAGCAGGTAATATAAAAGATTTCCCAAAAGATACAAGCAGACTTATCAAAAATATAGATGGATATGTAGATGCATATAAAGAAGAACATGTTAAATGGGATCAAATTAGAAATATTATGATTAGATGGGGATGTAGATTTAATTATAAAGCCATTGAAGAAAAAAAAAGTGGTTATAGTGGTGAGATGCCTCTTTTTGATATAAATTATTTATCAAATAACCAACAAAAATATACTCTCACTTATAATATTGTATATTGTGATAGAGTTGATGATGAAAGAGCTAATCTAGTTTGTGTTAAAGGTAAATATAGTGGAATATTACAACCTATAATTGAAAAAGAAAAACTTCCATGTAGAATATGGATGAATACACTTCAATGTGAAGAAAGATATGTTGATTCTAGAAGGTCATTTACTAAAAGAGAATGGTATAAAACTCAAGAAATTTTGAAAATTCAGTTTTATCAAGTGGCTATGGATAAATTAAATAAACTTGGATAAAAAAAATTATTTTTTTTATTAGTAATAATTGAAATATTTAGTTTTATTATTTTTTATATTATTTATTTTTTTACGAAATGATTTTAATTGAAATATCATCGAATTTCATTTTTGAATTTTTTTAAAAAAGTTTTCAATTATAAAAAAATCTTATTTTTACTATTATACAATATTTATCATAATTTTTGTGTTTATTGTATTATTATTTTTAAATTTTTATTAATTAATAATTTAATTATTTAATAAAAATGAAATTTTTTATCATTTTAGTAATTTTTAATAAATTTTGTTTAAATACAATTAGTTTTAATTTTACAAAAAAAAAAATAAATTCTGTAAATATTGAATTATTGACTGAAATATTTATAGGAACACCATTACAAAAAATTCCATCAATTTTAACTTTTAATACTTATTCAATATATATTCCAGATAATTCTTTTAAAATAGGTAAATTTAATCAATTTGATTCAAAAACTTTAATTCCTAATATATATGAGCAAAAATTAAAAAATTGTTCTTTTGAAGGGAATATAATTCCATGTTCAACAGCAAAAGATATTGGATCAGTTAATAATAATTACAAGTCAAATGATTTATTTACTATATATTTTATTTTATTGACTAATTCATCTAATAATTCATATAATTTTAATTATTCATTATTAGGATTAAAAAATAATCCTGATTCATCGAGTATTAAAACACATTTAATTTGGGTAATGAAAACTAATAGTTTAATTGATAATTATGTCTTTTATATAAAATATAAAAATAATGTAGAAGGTGAACTTATTATTGGGAATTATCCTCATGAATATAATTCAAATTTTAAAGAGGAAAATTTAAGATTTGTAAATGGAAAAATAATTAATGATGGATGGAGTATGAAATTTAGTAATATATATACAGAAAATTTTAAAAGTAAAATTAATGTTGCAAAATTTTCTTTATCAATTGAAGGTATAATTGGCTCAAATGATTATATTAGATATACTAATGAAACATTTTTTAATAATTTAATTGAAAAAAAAATTTGTAAAATTCAAATCATAAAAGATAATAGGAATAATGATTTTTATCAATATATTTGTAATAAAAATTTACCAATTAAAGAATTCAAAAAATTAATCTTTGAAAATAAAAATTTAAATTATTCTTTTGAATTTGAATCTGAAAATTTATTTTTATATGAAAATAATAATTATTATTCATTAATTTTATTTTCTAATCAAAACTTAGATAATTGGGTTCTTGGGGAAATTTTTTTGAAAAAATATCAATTAATTTTTGAACCAAATGAATCATTAATTGGAATTTATTTAAAAATAGAAAAATTATATATTTTTTATATAATTATTATTACATTAACTATATTTATTTTTTTACTCTCATTTTTTTTATATAAACAATTGATATTGAAAAAAAGAAAAGTTAGAGCAAATGAATTAGATGAAAATATAGATTATATTCCAAAAAAAGAATATAAAAAATTAAATAATAATTAATATTAAAATATATATTTTTTGTGAATTAATAACAACATAATTTAAAAATTAAATATATATACACTAATAATCTCATAAATATTAATTAATTTAAATTAATTTATTTAATATTTAAGTTAAATGTTTGAATTTTTTTTATCAAATTTTACTTTTATTTCCTCTCTTTTATATTTATTTTATATATCATTAATAAGTTAATTTATTTTTTTCTTTTTTTTATCAAATAATAATAAATATCTTTAATTTAGAATATCTAATATATTATTATTCAAATTACAAAAAAAATATTTCCATCTTTTAAAAAAAGAATTCCTTCACTATATTTTAATCTATTTTTAAATCCATAATAATAAATATCATTTTATAAAAATTACATAAACATCAATTAAAAAATATAATCATTTTTAAATATAAATATATATTTAAAAAAAATTATTTAATTTTATCTAATTCCTTTAAAGCATTAGATCTTTGATAAGTTAAAATTCCTAATTCCCATTTTAAAATTTCATTTTTCTTTTTCTCAGCCTCAATCATATCATTATAACAATATTCAATTTCTCTTTCTTTTTGTAAAAGTTCACTATATTTTTTTTCTAAAAGTTTTTTTTTAGCATCATGAGATTGAATAGCTTTTTCAATATCAAGTTCACCAGCTTTTAATTCATCTTTTATTTCACTTGTAGTTGCTAATAAATCCAAAGGAATATTTTCAATTACAGGATAACCATTTTCAGGGAAAGGAATATAAGATTCATATTTTAAAATTTGATTAGGAGAATATTTTTCAAAGAGATGAATTGTATTTCTAAATAAATTAGACATCTTTCTTGGAAGTTTTATATCATATAATATTTCACATATTTTTTTTGGATTATTTTTACAAAAAGATAAATCTTCTTTATTACTTAAAATAAAAGCAATTGAAAAATAAAGAATCATTTCAGGTTTATGATTAAAAGTTATAATAAAATCAACAAAAGAAACCCAATCATCTTTTTTAAAACTTTCAGAAAAAAAATTAGTTAATAATCTCCAAATTATTTCATTTTCAGAAATTCTAGCACTTCTAAAAATATCAACTAATCCTTCATGTTCTTTATTAAGAATTCCAATACAATATTTAATATGAGAATAAGGTAAATTTGGATAAAATTCAAACCAATATCTTATAACTGAAGTAAATAAAGCGACTAAAGTTTCAAAAACAAAAATATCATCTCCAGAAAAAACTTTAATAAAAGGATAAACTATATTAGTTAAAAAATGTATATTTCCTAATCCATTATTCCAATAAGCAATTAAAGAACAAATTTCTTGTATTCTAACTAAATATTTTCTATCAGAAACTTTATAAATTTGATTTAAACCTTCAAATAAAGGATGAATACCTTTTCCTGCTATTAATTTAAATTTTTCTATATTGTTTGGTAAAGATAATAAATATCTCCAAATATATTTTCTTGCATTTTCTGGGAAAGTTCCTGCTATTAATATTGTATCTTTTAATTGATTGTAGTTTAAAAATGAAAAATCCATTGATTTTATTTGCTTTGGTGTTAATTCAGTTTTTAGAAAATGGTTAAAGTTTTCTTTTTTTATTTTTGGCATTTTCATTTCTGTTGAATAAATTATTTTTCTTTTTATTGTTTTGTTATCTTCTTTTGATTTTTTACTTTCATGACTTTCATTTAAGTCTATACTTGGTTGGGAGTTGTTATTTTTATTTTCATTCATATCAATAAAATTTTTTTTTTCTGTTGGAATTTTTTGAATTTTTAACATTGATTGTTCATGATAAAATTGATTTATTTCTTCAATATCTTTTTTTAAAATTTGTAAATCTGCTAATGTATTTTCGTCAATTAAATGAATATCAGCCATATATTTATTTATTTATAATATTAAAAAAACAAATTGTAATTAAATTTTTTTTAAAAATTTTGATTCATATAATATTTCAATTATATAATTTAAGAAAAATATAATGAAAAAAAAATAAAAATATAAAAAAAGAAATAATAAAGTTCTTATTGATGAAGACAAAAAAAGACAAAAATTATTATTAAATATTAAAATTTAATTTTTGATTTGTTTTATAATTCATTTATTAAATATTTTTAATTTTAATGGATGAAAAAAATTCAAATACGACTCATAATAATTCAAATAGAACTTCAACTTTAGATGAAAGAAAAATAATGAGAAAACTAATAAATGAAATAATGTCAAATGTAAGAAAATATAAAAGAATCGATACAGAAGTTTTAAAAGAAACAATAAAAAAAATAATGATAAATTCAAAAAGAGAAATTACATCAATAAAAGATGAAGAAGATAATAATTTAGCCCATTTAGCAGTAAAAGAAGATAAATATGAAATAGTTTCAATAATAATAAATATATATATTGATTTTTTAAATTATTCAGAAGAATTTTTTAAATGGTTTTTAGAAGAAAATTCAGAAAAAGAAACAGTTCTTGAATTATGTGCAAATAGAGGAAATATAGAAATAATAAAATATATATATTCAATAATCTCAAAAACTACAGAAGATAAATTTCGTCTTGAAGAAAAAAGAAATAATATATTTCATCATGCAGCAATGAATAATCAATGCTATCCAATAATATTCTTTTTTGAAAAATTACAAAATTTATTTAAAAAACATCTAATAATTGATTTACCTAATCAATATGGAATAACTCCATTACATTATGCATGTTTTCATGGTAGTAAAGAAGTAATTGATTTATTGATAGATTTAGGAGTTAATATTAATTCAAAAGATCAAGATGGGAATACTTGTTTGCATTTTGCTGTTAAATCTAAAAATGTTAGAGTTATTAAAAAATTATTAGTTAGAGGAGCTAGTAAAGATATTAAGAATAATGATGGTCAATTACCTATTAATTTAGCTGAAGAAAATGGTGATAATGATATGATTGAAACTTTAAAAAAAATAAGTTTATGTGAAAAATTACGTTACAAAAATGAAATAAAAGCTATTAAAGGTAATAGTAATAATTTATTACTTTTATTTACTATAATTTTACTTATGTTAGCTAGTATTATTTATATTATGAGAATTAATTATTTGAAATTAGGGAAAATAAGAAAAGATTTTATTCCTTTTATTCCAGAAGTTACTCAATTAGCTTTAAGAAGGGCAATTTGTAAAGATATGTATGGAGTGGAAATTCAGAATTGTAATAAAACAAATGTAATTAATGAATCCGAAATTAAATTTATTGAAAAAATAACAAAAGTAGAAAATTTAAATATATCAGATTTATTCAGTGGAAAAGTTTTAAAAGGGATTAGTACTGAAGAATATTTAATCCATATAATTATTACACTTTTTATTCTTTTTGATGCACCTGTAATATATTTTTTAGTTTCTTTTTTATGTTTTGATAAAGCTGTTTTTTTAAAAAGAAATAAAAAAAAAGAACAACCATCTTTAACAAAATTATATGAAAAAGCAGAAAATCGTCCAGTTTGTGTTAAATGTAGAGCAATTATTGATTCAAGAACTGTTCATTGTGTTGTTTGTAATGCATGTGTTCCTAATTTTGATCATCATTGTTTTTGGTTAAATACATGTATTAGTTTAAAAAGTTTACCTCAATTTAAATGTTTTCTTATATTTTTGATTTTATGTCTTGTTTTTAATATTATTTTTTTTTGTATAAGTAAGAATAAATATTTAATTTTTTATAGATGCTTATGTAACTTTATTTATAAGTGATGAATTTATAAAACATGTTATTGGTTTTGATGAAAATACAAAATTTGCTTATTTGATTCCTTTTCATTTTTCTAAAGAATTTTATCAAATTGCTTTTCCAGCTTCATCAATAATAATTATTTTAGGTTGTTTTCATTCTTTATTTTTTTTAATTTTACCAGTTGTAAAAATGACTTTTTGTAAAAAAAAAGATTATTTATCTGAAATTGACGATGAAATAAATGAAGATAATATCTTTACTAAAAGTTCAAATTTAATGACGAGAACATCATCTGCTCTAACATAATAATAAAAAAATTAATAAAAAATATTTGATTAGAAAAAAATAAAATTTAAAATTATAATAACTTAATATTTCATTTTTAGAAAGATATTTAAAATTGAATTATATATTATTTTTATTATTATCAAAAGTAGAATAATATTCTTGAGCTTTTTCCCATAATTCAACAGGAAATCTATGAGATAAAATAACAAAATCACTTAATCCATTTAACATATCATGAGTACTTTTAGAACTTGATGTTGTCGAATAAGCTTTTGATGGTTTTGATTCTGAAATTTTTCCTTGTAAAAATTCTTCTCTTATTTTTCTATTATTAACATTATTATTATTATTATTCCCTCCTTCATATATACTTGATGATACTTCAGAAATATCTTCTTCTTGAATTCTTTCTAATTGGATTTTTTCTTTGAAATACATTACTAACATTTTTAAATTTATTTCATTTGATAATATTTTTGTATTTCTTACATTATTATATGTCATTGTTATTAATGTTGGGAATAAAATATCTTTTAGTAATTTTTCACTAAAATAAGAAAATGGTAAATTACAAATATGTTGAATTATAGTTACAACTCCTTTATTAACTACATTTTGAAAATTTTCATTTTGTAAACAAAGATAACTTACTAATAATAATGTTTCATGAAGTAATTCTTTTACTTCATCGGATTGCTCAAGATATTCTAAAGAATAATTTACAATATATATAATAACATGTTGAATTTGTTCTTGATTTAAAGGAGTAACAAATAAATTTTGAACTAAATTCAAATCAATTCTACAAATATTATTTAAAATTTTAACAGCAACTAATGAAGATGAAATAACTGTTCTTGATTGTGCATTTACTTTTTCTTTTGGTTTAATTGGTCCATTTGATAATAATAAGACATATAATAAATGTACTAATCCTATTAATTCAGAATATTCAAACATATATAAAATATTTTCATTTATTTTTGTTTGTTTAACATAAACAGGTTTTGTTAAAAAATTAATATTAATTTGTTTTGTAATAGCTTCAAACATTGATAAACTTTTTAATAAAACCATTGAAAAAGAATCTGAACCAGAAGTAAAATCAATAGTAACATTTAAATTATGATATTTTTGTTTAAATTTTGGTATAATATTACATAAAATTAAATATTCTAATAAATCATCTTTCATAGAAACAATTTCAAAAGGAACTTTATGTTTAACATGAGTAGTAATAATTTGAATTAAATCTGGAAGAAATGATATTCCCAAAGGGATTTTTGTAGGTTTATTTAAAACCCAAAGTAATAAATCTGCAATAACTGTTATTCTATTTGCTTCAATCATATAATTTCTATTTTCTGGAAGAACTGAAAAATGTAATAATATTTTTATTATTAATTCCATTATTTTTCCTAATGATTTTATTTCACTTTTATGACATGATGGTGGTCTTTTTAATACTTCTACTAAAACGAAAATTACTTTTACTTGACGAAATAATATTAAATCATTTGGAATATTTTGTTCTAATATTTTAATTAAAACTTTTAATAAATTTTCTAAAGTTCCATAATCTTTTATATTAGGGAAAATTTGTTTTTCAATATCAAAAGCTAATTTTTGAATTCTTTGTTTATTAACAGAAGGAAAATCTTGTTTATATGAAAAATAATTTTCATGTTTAATAGCTTTTAAAGACATTTTTTGTTTTAATTTTTTAGCCCTTACCTTAATAGCATTAACTCTTTCATTTCTTAATTCATCATTAATATTTCCAGGAATAGATTTAAATATCATAATAACATTTGCTTCTTCTTGAATAGATAAACTATATTCTTTTTTAATTTTTTGATGTTCTGCTTTATTAATATGAATATTTGGATCTTGGTCATTTGGTAAAATCATATTACAAATTTTACACCATCTAATTGTAATTTGATTATTTTCTAATATATTTGCTATATTATTATCATTTATTGTTATTGTATTATTTGGATTTGAATTTGCTAAATTTGATGCTTGTATTAAGCCATGGAATATTTTTTCTTTATCTATTTCTTTTTGATTATTTGAACCTGTTGATGAAGATTTTTTAATTGTGTTTTCTTTTTCATTTCCTTTTGATGGTGTGTTATTTGATGAATTTTTATTTATTGATTCTATTTCTTTTGAATTTTTTTTTGATATATCTTGATTTTTATTTGGTGATGATGTTAAATTATTATTATTATTGTTATTGTTATTATTTGTATTATTTTGTTCATTTAAAGTATTAACATTTAAATCTTCTGGAGCTACAATTAATCTACTTTGTATATATTTACCATTTGATTCTGATTTAACTAAATATTTTTTCATTTTATTTTCATTTTCTATTTCTTGAGGTTTTCTTAAATCAGTTAATGATATTGAATTCATTTGTCTCATTATTTTTCTTCTTATTTCATCATCTCCATCAATTTCTTTATCATTTGTATTTTTAGATTTTTTCTTTTTTTTTCTATTTTTTTTCTTTTTATTATTAGAGAATAAATAATCAATATCAAGAAAATCATTTTCATTAAAATAACTAAATGATCTACTATGTTTATCTTCATATTCTTCTTCTTTATTATAAGCAAATTCATCATATTCATATAAAGTTTCATTTATATTTGTACTAGTTCCTCCAGTATTATTTGTTGGATTTACATTTGTTGTTGTTATTGAAGTATTTTTCCTTTGTTTAAATTTTTGAGAATATAATCTTTCAATTAATTCCTTTTCTTTTCTTAATTTTGATTTTTCTAATTCAAATCTTGTTAAAGAAGTTAAATTTGATAATTCATCAAGATCAAAATAATCTGCTTCAAATAATTCCCAAATGAAATCTTCATTAAAAACTTTTTTAATAAATTCTATTTTATTTTCTATATTTTTTTTCTTTTCCATTACATCTAAAATTGAAGAATTATTATTTGTTTCAATTTTATTTACTAAAGAATCTTTTAAATCTTCTGCAATGTCATTTGTTTTTCTATATCTATGATTTACTTTATTTATTCTATCTTGTAAATATTTATTTCTTCTTTTTGTTGAAATATCTAATTTTTTTTTAAGACTCATATCTTTATTTTCTTTTTCTAATTGATTTAAATAATTAATTTCTGTTATTTTTTCATGTTCATGTTTAACAACTTGAAGTTTACTTTCAAGAAATTTTTGTTGTTGAATATTCATTTTTTCTAATTTAGAATATATTTTTTCTAATTTTTCCTTTCTTTCAGCTTTTTGTTTTTGTTTAATTTCATATATTTTTTCATTATATTTATTAGAATTTTCAATAGTTAATTTTTTTAAACTTTCTCTTTTTTTTTCAGCATTATCCAATCTTTCTTTAATTCTCCTTTCAATTTCTTCAGAAGATTTTCTACTTCTTCTTAATCTTTTTTCAATTCTTGAAGATAAAGCTCTTTTTCTTTGAATAGGATATTCAAAAGAAATAGAATTTTCTTTTTCTAATAAATTAATTAAATTTAAATTTTTTAATTCATTTGTAGAACCAAAAGTATTTTGAAAAGAATTTCTATAATTATCATATGAAGCATATCCATCATCTTCATCATCAAAGTCATCAATTAAATTTCTTAATTCAATTTTTTTTGTAAATGATTCAACAAAATCTAATAAAACTCTTGTATAATCAAATGAATTATCTTTATTTTCATTTTGACTTTTTTTACTTTGTTGATTTATTAATGTTATTAAATCATTTGCTTGTTTTTTTATATTTAATAAATTTTGGAAAATAATATCTTTACTTAAAGATGAAATTTTATCAAATGCATATTTTAAATTTTCATTAATTATTTTTTGTTCTTTTTCTAGAAATAAATTTATTATAATTGTAGATTTTTGAATATTATGATTCCAAGATGGTTTTTTCTTTAAATGACTTAATATTGAACTTTTTTTAGGTGAATTAATTTCATTTGGATGTTTTGAAAATTTTGCTGATGAAGGTGTTGTTGGATATCTTTGTTCGTTGTCTTTATTATTTTTCTTACTTTTATATAAAGGTTTTTTATCATTTGGTTTTTTTGTATTTTTTTCACTATTTTTTTGAGATGCATTTGATGTACTTAAATCTAAATTTAATTTGAATGTTTTTTTTATACTTCCTCGAGATGATTTTAAATAATCTTCATTTCCATCATCAATTTTTTTTTTTTGACTATATTAAATTGTTTTTTAAAGTATTATATTAATATTATATCTTACTTTAATTTTGTATTATCGATATTCCTTTTTTCTATGTTATTCTTTTTTTTCCCATCCATATATTTTGTTATTTTTTTTTAATTTTTAATTTAATTTAATTTAAATATTAAATTTTTTTAATTTTTATCATCTAAAAATGTCAAATGAAAAAAATCAAATTTTAAAAAATGAAATAGAAATAAAATTTGTTACTGATTTAAGTGATGAATATAAAACAAATCAAACTGTATTTCATCTTCCATTAATAATGAATGTTGAAAAATTAAATAAACTTTTAAATCAATTATTAAATCTTTCTCCAAAGAAGACTTTTTCATTTTTTATAGGAGATAATAAATTAGTAAACTCACTAGGAGAATTTGTAAATGAAAATAATTTAACAACAGAACAACAAATTGAAATTTATTATATGTTTGAAATTAATGAACCTGAAAAAAGTAATACAATAAAAGAAGATGAATGGATTAGAAAAATTTCTATTTTAAATGAAATGAATTATAATTCTAAAAAGCATTATGAATATATTGCTGGACTTTTTAATGGAGAAGTTTCTTTTTATAATGGTAATAATAATAATAAAATATATACTCTTAAAAATTATAATAATGTTGATGAAGATGCTTTAGCTTTATTAACTGATATTAAATATTTTAAAAGAAAAGAAAGTGAAAATAAAATTTTAATTAGAACATTAAAAAATTCATTAAATACTTTTGAAATATATGATATTGATTCAATTAAACAAAATCAAACATTATTATGTGTAAATGAAAAAGTAAGTGATGAATTTTTTAATTGTATTGCTTTAAATCCTTTAAATTATAATATTTTTGCTATGGGAGGAACAATGGATAATAAAGGAATTGTTCAAATATATAATATACCTGAAAATTTATCATTAAATGAAAATAGACAGTTAAATAAAAAAAAAAGAAAAATAAATTCTACAATTTTAAATCCAACTTATACCTTTAATGAAGTTCATCAAAGTCAATGTAATCATATATCATTTTTAGATGGAGAATATTTAATTACAGGAGGAGATGATTATAATATAAATATATATAATACAATAACAAATAATTTATTTATGACTTTAAATACATTTTATAAAGATATTAGTTCAATTTGTAAAGTTTCAAATAAAACCTTTTTAATAGGATATCAAGATGGAACTATTAAATTTTATGATATAAATGATTCAAATTTAAATAAAAATAAAGCTTCTCTAATATTTAGAGATAATGAAACTTTTTATGGTTTTATAAGTGATATTAATTTATGTAAAGATAAAGAAAATCATCCTAATACTTTTGTAACTTCTAGTTATGATTCTCATATTAAAATATGGGATATAAGAGGTGGGAAATTGCCATTATATAAAATTAATACAGGAGAAACAGAAAAAAATTATACTGTTTTATTTAATGGTATTGATACCATTATTTCTGGAGGTGATGGTAGTTCTATTAATATTTACAAATATTAATAATTTTAATAATACAATATATTTAACTTTTATTATTAATTTTATTATAATATTAATTATTAATAAAATTATTATAAAAAATGAATGATAGATTACAACAAAGAAGAAATATTGAAAATTCTGAAATTCATAAAAGATTAAATCAAGAAGCACAAATAAAAAATAGACCAAATATCAATAATGAGAAATTAAAAAATAATGAAATTAATTATGTAAGAAATACTCCACCACCAAATAAAGAAACAAATAAAAAAATGAATATTGAACAAAGAAAACAAATGTTTGAAAATAATCCAAAAATAATTAGAAATAGTGCTTTACCTGTAAAAGGTATATCAAAAGAAATTGAACAAAGAAAACAAATGTTTGAAAATAATAATAATAGTCTAAAAAATAATCAAATAATTTCAAATAAAATAATGATTAAAAAAGGTCCTAATGAACAAAATAAAAATGAAAATAATAATAATACAAATAAAAATATTAATTTACCCAACAGAGAAGTAAAAAAAGAAATTGAACAAAAACAAAATAATAATAAAAATAAAAATATTAAAATTATTCCGAATCCTTCAAATATAAAAAAGGAAAATCAGCAAAATAAACAAATAATGGAGAATAATAATCCTATGATGAATGATGTACCTGGGATTAAAATTTTAAATAAAAATGAAAATGATAAAAAGAGACAAATATCAGAATCTAATATACAAAATAATAATCCTTCAAATAAAAAATCTATTATAAAAAATGAACAAAATAAACCAAATATGGAAAATAATAATTCTATAAAAAATAATCAATTACCAAAAAAAGAAGAGATTAAAAAGATAAATAATCAAAATCAACCAATAAATAATAATATTCATGCAACTAAAATACAAAATAAAATAATAAATGAGCCAAATCAATTTCCAATGAATAATATGCCAACAAATAATATATCAGGAAATAAAAATGAAAAAAAAAAACCATCATTAGAACTCAATGATATAAATAAAAATGATATTTTATTTAATAGAAATATTAATAATATAATGGAAAAAGAACAAATGAAAAATAATAATATATTTAATAATAAACCTGATAAATTATTAATAAAAACAGAAATTGAAAAAGAAGATAATAAACCTAAAGTAGAAAATAATAATAATACTGATACAAATAAAAAAGAAAAAAAATTTATTCCAATAATTCCAATGATAAATAAAAAAGGAAGTAATAATTGTTTTATAAATGTCTTAGTTCAAATTCTTTTTCATAGTCCAGAATTTAGGAAAGAATATTTAAAAATAAATTTTAATAAAGACAATAATAATCCTTTATATCAATTACAAAATCTATTTTATAAATATCAAAAATTTCAAAATTCTGAAACTCCAAATATATTAGATATAATTACTTTCAGAAAAAAATTATCTGAAAATTTTCCAGATATTGAACAAGGTGTTTGTGGAGATCCTGTAGAAGTATTAAATAATATATTAAATGCAATTCATTTATTTAAAGTTAATCATACAAATTTAAATGAATACAATGCAAGTAATTTTAATTGTAATTTATCTTGTCTTTCTCATAAATTTTTCTCTATTAAATTACAAGAATCTATCTGTTGTAATTCATGTGAAAAATTCAATGAAATTCCATATGATGGAAATTATTTTATTTATGAAATTTTTGTTTTTGAAATACTAGAAAAAATAGATAAAAAATCACATCTAACTTTTGGAAAGAAATTATTTTCATTTTGCAAAAATATAAATACTGAAGTTCCACCAAATACAAAAATAAATGATTGTATATGTGAAAAACCAAATATTAAAAAAGATTTAATTCAATGTGGTATTTCTAATCCTTATCTTGTTATAAATTTAACTTGGGATAATCCAATTCCAAAAATGACTGATGTATGTAAAATATATTATTTAATTCCTTTATTTGGAACAAATG
Source organism: Isotricha sp. YL-2021a (assembly GCA_023806865.1). NCBI lineage: Eukaryota > Ciliophora > Litostomatea > Vestibuliferida > Isotrichidae > Isotricha > Isotricha sp. YL-2021a. The sequence continues at coordinate 7,659 of JAJJLH010002418.1, read as the reverse complement.
CTGATTTATTTAATTTAGATATAAAGGTGACAAAAAAAAATTATAATTTATATGGAATTATCCTTTATTATAATGGACATTACACTTGTGCCCTTAATATAAATAATGTTTGGTATTTTATAGATGATGTAATAATCAAAAAATTTGAATCATATAACGACTTAATAACAAAGCTCATTTATAATCATTATCATCCAGTTATTTTATTTTATTCAAATTATATAAAAAATACAAATTTAGATAAAGGTCAAGAATTCCAATCAGATGATTATACTAAATTATACAAATTTTGTAAAGAATTTGATCAAAGTAGAGGAAATAATGTTTCTGATGTAGTTAGTAAAAAAAATTCATTTATAAAAAAATCATCTATTAAATTAAATCAAGCAATCGAATATGTAAATAGTTCAAAAAAAGCATCAAAATTATCATCAAGTACAATTACATCAGGTGAAGGATGGCTTTGTTTAAGTTGTAAAAAAAAAAATAAAAATTCTTCTATTAAATGTTGGTGTTGTAAAAGAGTAAGAAATATTTTACCATCAACAAATGATTCAAATAGTTTTAATTTACTTAAAGATAGTAATATTAATAAAGTAGCTTCTGGATTATTTCTTAATGATATTCCAATTGTAAATTCAATAAGAGTTAATAATAATTCTAATTTAAAAGAAAGTATAGAATATTTTTTTGATAAAAAAAATAGTTCTATTGAAGTTTTAAGAAGTAAATCTAAAAAAATAAAAAATGATTTTGATAATGAAAATGAAATTATTAATAATAATGATAATGTGTTATCAACTATTCATAATGATACAAAACAATTACAATTTCATGAAAGGAAGAATAATAGAATGAATAGTACAAGAAAAAAAAAAGAGGAGAATGAATTTAGTATTTTTAATAAATCAAATAATTTCTGGACTTGTAAAAATTGTGGTAATAAAAATAATTCTAATTTTTGCCCCAATTGTGGTAATCCTAAAAATAATTTTTAAAATTTTTTTATTCAAACTTAATATATTTATTATTATTTAAATCATGGATATTTTCTTTTTTTTTAATATTGAATCAATTAAATTAGTTTTAATAAAAGTAAAAATATATTTATTTATTTTTATATTGAATTAATTTTAAAAATTATTTTTTTTATTGAAGTAAGGTCTTAAAAGATTTGAATATTTAAACAAATTAATAATAATAAAGTTTATAGATTATAATTATTAATTTTATATATTTATGAGCATTTTTATTAAATTTAAGTTTTTATTAATAAACTTTGAATTATTAAATATTTTTAGAATCAAAAATAATAAATAACTTAAAAAAAGAATTGAGTAAAAATATTAATATTTTATTGAAAAAAAAATTTTGTAAGAAATCAAAAATAATAATAAAAGTATTGAATCATATATTTTTTTAATTTCCAATACATAATCCCATATAAAAAATAGATATTTTATTTAAAAAAATATGAATAATAATATATAAATGATAATATTAATATTAAATAACATATTTCCTAAATCTTTCTTTTTCTTCTTCAGTCATATCACATTCAATACCAAATGTAGTCTTAACCTCATCAAGAGGTAACTCAATCATTAAAGCAGCAATTCTGGCACACATTAATCTTAATAAAGGTTGAATATCCATAAAAGTAGCAGCATTTAATAAATCAACACAATCTGCTAAAGCAAAACTGGTAATATAAGTATAATCCCATTTATCTAAAATTTTTTCTATTTTAGAATCATTAAGTGGTCTTTTTATATCTTTTGGTTCAGTATCTTTATAATGAATTAAATATTCTACTATTTTTTTTAATATTTTTGCCTCAACTTCAGGTATTAAAAATTCTGTTTCTCCTTTATATTCTTCTATTAAATCTGCTATATATGTTGATCTTTTTGCTGATTTTACATCTATTAGAAACTGTTGGCCATCTGAACTTTTTAATGTTATTGTCATTATTTCTGGACTATATGTACCTGGAGATAGGAGTTCCATTTTATTTTATTATTATTTATATAATTTTTTATTGTTTAATAACTAAAATGTTAAAATTAAAAAAGTATATTTTTTATTTTTTTTCCATTTATATTATATTTAAATTGTTATTATAATTGAATATTAATTAAAAATTATTTATTATTGTAAAATATTATTATCTACTTCTGTACCAAATAATTCTTCTTTTACTGTATCATATGGTTGGATTTTTCTATATAAATAAGCTCTAATTTTAATAACATCTTTAATAATAAAATAAGCACATATTGTTTTAAATAAATAAATTGTAGATGTATTATTAAAAGTAATTCCAATTTTATTTAGACAAGTATAACTTGAAGGTGTATTATATGCTTGAACTCTTACTGGAAAAATAGAATTTATTTGCTCTAAAGGTATAATTAATTGTTTTTTCTTACAATATAAAAGTTCAAATTTAGTAAGTGTCATTAAACCTTTTGTTTTATCAATTGTTATTGATTCATATTTTGCAACACAAAAAAAAGAAAAACCAATTAAAAAAATAACAATTATTACTATATATTCCCAAAAATTTTTTCCATAAAATCCATCAATAAAATGTTTATTTTTTTTCTTTAATATTATATTACAAATTAATAATATATCACCAGCAATAAAAAGTAAACCAACCATCCAAAAAAATAAAGGGAAATTATATAAAGTAAAAGGTTTATATTCATTAATATTTAAATATCTTGCTGAATTTATTCTATCTCTTTTTGCTTCTCCAACTGTAAATGAAGGTAATTTTTGTATTTTTTTTTCTTGTTCATAACTTAATCTTATTCTATTTGGTCTTATTCTAATTCTTTCATCCCTTGAATTATATGTATTATCATTTTGATTATCATCATCATTATTATATTGATTTGTATCATTATTATCATCTAAAAAAATATTATCTGTATTAAAATTTGGTTCTTGTGAATTCATTTAAATAATATTCATATTTTTAAAATAATATTTTTTTATAAAGAAAATTTGAATTTTTATTTTAATTTAAAGAAATAGAAATATAATCAAAAAATTCATTTGAAATCAAAATAACTAAAATATGAAAAATTAAAGATTATTTTAAAGGTAAAAGTAAAAAATAGCATTAACAATTTCAATTTTAATTAAATAAATTATCTTATTTCTTTGATTTTTAATTAAAAATAAAAAAAATATAAAAAATGATAAATAAAATTAAACAAAAATAAAAAAATAATAATATAAAACTAACCAATTTTTGTTAATAAATAAATAAATAACATATTTAAATCCAAAAAAAAAAAAACAATTACTAGACTTCAATACTAATAGTCTCCCCATTAACAACTTTCAAAACTTTATTTAAAACATTAACCTTAAAAGCAATATCAAAATCTACAGGAGGATAATAAGAAATATTTTTAAAAAATTTAGCTCCAGTAGTTTCCTTAACTTTAGCAATAATTTCCTCCATACTCAACTTAGGTTTTTCTCCAATTAAAAGACTTTTAAAATAATTACAAATTAAAAAATCTTCAAGACAATAATCTAAACTTCCAGCAGCAACTAAAGTAATAAATTCCTTATTATCATATTTTTTTAAATATTTAATAGTAGCATCAAAATTATTTGGTGAAGCAACTAAAATTTCTTTTACATTTTTATTTTCTATACATTTATTTATTGCTTGTGTTCCTGCAGTTGTATTATGATAACATATTTTTCCTTTTATTTTATCTGCATTTTTTAAAATTTCACTTTGAGAATTTCCAAAGTCAAATCCTTCTATTTTATCTCCTTCTCTTTCACCAAATAAAATTGCGTCTTTGTTCTTTTTTTTCATTTCTAATGTTTCTTCTATTGATTCTTGAGGAAATACTTTTTGGGCTCCTACTAAATGAAGATGACATTCTACTGAAGAAGCTCGTAAAACATCGAATATTACACAAGTTCCTTTTGCTTTTTCACAACCATCTGATGCTATTATTATTTGGATATTTTTTTCATCCATTTTTTTTTTTATTTATATATTTTAATTTTTTTTATTGCTGTTTATTATTTTAATTTTATTTTTTTATCAGTAAAATTTATTATTTTTAATAATTAATTTTTTTTATATTATTAATATTAGTGTTTTTAATTTTTTTCTTTATTCAAAAAAAATTATATCATCCATGAATAAATTCAAATTTTATATTATCTTAATAAAAAAAAAGGAATTATTAAAAAAAAAAAAAAATTAAAAAAAAAAAAATTTTTTTAAAAATTAAAATAAATTAAATTAAAAAAAAAAAAAAAAAAAAGGTGGTTTTGATGATGGAGGTGAATCATGAGGCGTAACACGTTGTTGGTCATGGCGGGTTGGATCGTATTGTCGGGCATCTGGACGACGGGACGGGCGGATTCGTTAATCACGCCGGTGGCGGCGACGGCGGAGAGTTATTACCGTGGTGGTGTAAGTGACACACGGGCTCCGGTTTGCACGATCAACGGTTCCTTTATGTCGCCGCTTCCGGTGACGGCATCGAGTGCCGCATCCACGCAATATATGCATGGCATGTGGCTGAGCAACGGGACCAAGGCGACCTGGATCACCTTCGACCTCGGCCGCGAGATGACCGTGACGGGAATGCATGTGTGGAACTGCAACGAGGTGAATTACTCCAGACGGGGGATCAAGACGTGCGACCTTTATAAGGGAACCTACCTGCTCTCGTCGGGGATGCCGTATTCGTATGGCGGCGCGGCGTGGGGAACCTTTGTCGAGAGTCTGACCTTCGCGTGCGCACCCGGGGCGGAACCGTATTACGGCGAGGATATCTGGTTCACCGAACCCGTCACCACCCGCTATCTCCAGCTGCTGGTCACTGACAATTACGGGATCGACAATTATACCGGCTTGAGCGAAGTCCGCTTCTATTCCCGAACCTCACAGCGCTGGTCAGTCACGGGCGAGAGCGCGATAACGTTCGCGGTCCGTTCGGATGACCTGCTCCAGACGGCGGTCGTCTCGACGGTTGATGAGCTCTCGGTGAATAACACGGAAAACGAAAAATACTCCAAAGGGACGCTGGCTTCATTGACGGACGGGACGTTCGGCCCCGCCGGGCATGTCGATAGCCTGTGCATCGCGGGCGGTCAGGTGACCTACCAACTGGATACGGAAACCGTGCCGGGCGGTTATGACATCGCTGAGGTGGATGTCTACACTGGGTGGGGGGGCGACCGGGGGAATGCCTCTTTCGCCCTGCTCTACCGACGGGTTGGGGAATCGACCTTTGAGCCGGCGGGTGCGGCGCACTATGCCTGCACGATCACGTCGGGGAACCGGGCTGTCCGTCTCCGGATGATGAATCTCGAATTGAAGGGTGTGGATGCGCTCCGGTTCGATTTCGGGCCGGGCGACTGGCAGCAGAACGGCGGCGTGGGCTACAAGGAGATCGATGTCTATCAGGAGGTCGGTACGCCCGTTTCACCGGTCAACGCGACAGCGCAAAGCTGGTATACGCCGGATGACCGCGCGCCGGTCCATGCGATCGATGGCTCTGGGTTGGCGCCTGGGCGCGCACCGGAGGCGGTCGGTGTCGTTGCTGGGACCGCGACCCGAAGCGCCGTGTGGTTGAGCGACGGAACGGTCGAGACCTGGATCGCGTTCGATCTTGGCACCGAACGGACGGTCAAGGGTTTCCACCTTTGGAACTACAACGAGTATGCGTCCAACAAGTCATGGACTGGGCGAGGCATCCAGACGGCGGGCGTGTATGTGGGCGAGACGATGCCGGAGAACTACGGCGCCTACACGGATGCCGGGGCGAATTGGGGAACGCTGGTTCAGGAGATGACGTTCACGATCGCGCCGGGGAATGGATCGTATATCGGCGAGGACTACGTCTTCGACACGCCGGTCCGGGGCCGGTATTTCCAGTTTGTCGTGACCTCGAATTACGGGTTGGACGCCTATACCGGCATCTCGGAGATTGTCTTCTACGAAGAGGTGGGCGAGATGGAGGTGACGTACCGCGATTCCGGGTTGAGGACCATCCCCGACGTTCCCACAACGGATGTGGTGATCACCGAGGGGACGGGCGATGCCGCGCCGGTTACGGTCACGGAATCCTTGACCCGCATCCACACCCTGCGGAGTGAGGTGTATGACGGGATGCTGCAGCTTCAGCTGGACGGGAAGACCCTTGCGGTGACTTCGATTGACCTTCCCTCGGGAACCTCGGGGCTGGAGATTCTTCCCGGCGGAACGCTGGCCTGCGCGCCGGGAATGCGGAACTGGCTGAATGTGCGGGGGGGATGCAGATCTGATCCTCCATACGGACATCAAGGACGATACGGGTGGTTCCGGCGTGCATGTCGTCAAAACGGGCGCGGGAACGCTGACGATCGACGGGACGGCGACATGGAAGGGGAATGTTTACATGACGGGCGGACGGTTCCTCCAGCCCGGCGGGTCGCTGGAAACGTTGGGCGCGACCTTCGCGGATATGGAAGCGGTATTCTCCGGCGGAACCTCGCAGGCGGCAAGCGGTTATGCCTTAAACAGTGCCTCGATTACAGTCAACGGGCCCCATACGGCGGATTGGCGGATGGTGCGGACGGATAGCGGCGATTGTTCGCTCTCCGTGCTGGACGGCGGTGTCCTGAAGGTGGGATTTATAGACGGCGGCAACGCTAGGGACTTCCCGATTACGCTTGATGGCGGTACGCTCGGCACGAGCGCATTCGGCACGGCGACGCCCTGGATTCCGGCGGTGGGACCGGTGATCGTGGGCGCGGACGGCGCCGTGTTCGACACAACGGCGGGCGACGCGACGGTGGAGGCGGAGATCGATGCCGATGCGGTCGTGATCCGCAAGACCGGCGCGAACACGCTTACGCTCAAACGGCGTGTCACGGGCGCGGCGCAGATGCGTGTAGAGGAGGGAACGCTTGCCTTGGCGCTTCCCGCGCCGATTATCCACTATGACTTCGAAACCATTGTCGGTGACACCGTTCTAAACCTCGGCTCGGGCGGATCGGCGCTGAACGGCGTGATCGCGGGGTCGCCGGAGACGGTGGAGGGCGTGAGCGGGACCGCATTGAAATTCTCCGCAGAGGATCAAGGTGTGGCTACGGCCAACAACGTGACGTTGCGCCAGTTCACCTACGCCGCCTGGGTGAAGTCCGCCGGGGAATACGCCAAAGCCCAACGCATCATCATCGGCGGCCCGTACAAAGCGAACGCTACAACGTTCCTGGGTTATTTGGGAACAAACAACAACCAGTATTGGGCTTTCGCGCGGGACGGATTGGATACGAATTCCGAAATCGTCTTCGACGACACGGAGAATTGGCACCATCTGGCCGTGACTTATGACGGCGAGACAGTGACGTTCTATCTCGACGGCGCGGCGGTTCAGTCGGCGGAACTCTCGTGCAACAGGACGCCTTGTACCTTGAAGATCGGCATCGGCAACAATGTCACGCCGAACGCGGAGTACTGGAACGGCGCGATTGACGAGGCAATGGTCTTTGACCGCGCAATCACGGCGGCGGAGGTCGAGATGGTGATGGAAGATTCGTGGAAGCGGATGGACGTTCTCAGCCCCGAGACGGATCTGGTAATCGCCGCCGGCGCGACGCTGAACGTACGTACCGCCGTCG
>JAJJLH010002417.1:0-22595 GCA_023806865.1 Isotricha sp. YL-2021a | reverse complement strand
AAGTACAAAACCGCCTCAATCTTTTTCTTATATTTTTTTCAAAATGAAAATAATCTTACATATTTATTATTAAAATATAAATAATTAATATAAAATAGATAACAAATTCAAATATAAAATTCTCTAAATATGATATAAAAAATTTTTTAAAGAAAGATTACATAAAACAATAAAATAATAATAAATAAATAAAAACATAATATACAATAAAAATATACAAAATTCAACAAGAAGTTCAAATTGTAATACAAAATATAACAATAAATATTTTAAATGATTTAAACAATCAAACTGCAAAAATGAAAGTAATTAATAATAAAATAAATAATATAAATAAAGAAATAAAATCAACATTTAAAAAAAAACATTAAATATCAGATTAAAAAAATAATAAAAAAAAAATGAGAGATAGTAATAACATTCCAATATTAAAAATAATAACATTAGGAAATTCCTCAGTAGGAAAAACTTCAATAATAAAACAATACACAAACAAAACTTTCGAAGCAGATTTAATAAACACAATAGGAATAGATTTAAAAATGCATGATACAATAATAGAAAATATCCCAATAAAAGTAAAAATATGGGACACTGCAGGACAAGAAAGATTTAGATCATTACAAAAACAATATTATAATCAAGTTGATGGAATTTTATTTGTTTTTGATATTACAAATAGAGAAAGTTTTAATATTATTCCAAGTTTTGTTAGAAAAAGTAAAAGAAAATTCTAATGAAGATGTTATTGGAATTTTATTAGGAAATAAAAGTGATTTAGATGATATGAGAGAAATTAGTTTTCAAGAAGGAAAAAAATTAGGAGATGATTTTAATTTTAAATATTTTGAAATTAGTGCATTTAATGGATATCATGTTGATGAGGCTATTAATAGTCTTCTTTATGATATTATGATAAATAAAGGATTGATTAATAAAAATAAAGAAAAAGATGATTTAACTAATAATTATGAAAATATTAAAAAAGGTTCTAATAATATTGATGAAGAAAATAAAGATATAAATGATAAAATAGAAAAAAATGAAAATAGAATAAATAGAAATTCATTTAAGCTAAAAGAAGAGAACATTAAGAATAAACCAAAAACTTCATGTTGTAAAAAATAGAATTTTTTATTAAATATATAATAAAAATATAAATTAGGTATAATTTTAAAAAATAATTTAGTAAATAACTTTATTTTATTCAATTTCAAAAAATAAATAATATATTTTACAATATAATATATTATTATAATAATATAATAATATTTCATAAATTTATATTCTAATGTAATACATTTTAATTTAAAAAAAAAATTAAATAAAAAAAATAAAAAATTTAATAAAAAATGGAATTAAAAGAATCAAAATTAAAAGAAAAAAATATCTTAATAAAAAGTTCAACAAATTCATTATCATCAACATTTAGAAAATCAATAAAAAAACATAAAAATGAAGAATTAATGTCTCCAGAAGCCCAATTAGAATATATAAAACAAGTATTATCAAAAGAAAAAACTCAAAGAACAAAAATAGAAATAAAACAAGTAACAAGTATCCTAAGTGAGAATATAGATTATTTCAAAAAATTAAAAGAAGATGGAAAAAATGCAAAATCAGAAAAAATTGTTTCAGTATTAAATTTAGAAAAATTTCATCCTGAACAATTTATAATGAAATATGGTGAAAATGGAGATAAATTTTATATAGTTTTAAAAGGAAAAATTGCTTTATATAAACCAATTTATAATAGAAAAGAAATGACATTAAAAGATTATTCAAAATATATAAATAATATAAAAATAAATGAATTAGATGATTTAAAATATAATAGAATAATAGAAAAAAATTCTCATTTAAAAATTGATTTAGAATTATTAAATAAATTAGATTCTAAATCAGTTAGTTTAAAACAAAAATTAATTTTTTTTATTGAAGAAGATCAATTATTAGGAAATTTTAATGATGGTTTCCCATTTGGAGAAATTGCTTTAATTAAACATTGTACTAGAAATGCAACAGTAAAATCAATTGATGAAACTTATTGTATTTCATTAACTAAAAATGATTATAATAAAATAATGAGAGAATTAGAAGAAAGAAGACTTGAAAAAAATTTAAATACTTTTAAAAAAAATTATCCTTTTTTTCAAAATTGGATGTCTAGAATTATGTTAAAATTATTTAATGGATTTTCTAATCAAAAATATCAAAGAGGTGAATATGTTTATAAACAAAATGAAAAAAGTGATTTTTTATATATTATTAATAGTGGAGTTTATGAATGTTATTCTTTAGTAAGTTTTAATTGGGTACAAAATTTTTATTCTTATATTATTAATGCTAAAGGGAATATTGTTAAAAAAATGATTGATAAAAAATTAAGAGATATTGATTTAAAAAAAATTTATGATAATTTATTAATTAATAATCAAAATTCTCCTTTTCAATTTGATCCTTATCAATCTAAAAATGGAATTGTTTCTCATTTTAAAAATATTGGTCTTGTTGATTTAAAAAATGAAGATGAAAAAATTTTAAATAGTAATAAATTATTTAAAGTTTTAATTAAAAAAATTGATTATAAAGATATTATTGGATTAGAAGATGGTTTAGAATGTAAAAAAAGATTTTATTATGTTAAATGTATTAGTGATTATGGAGAAATTCAAAAAGTTTCTGTTTTTGATTTTATTAAAGTTTTAAATTTAAATAATGAAAAAATTAAAAATAATGTTTTAGATATTATTGCTGAAAAAAAAAGATTTGTATATAAACAAATTTATAATTATACAAAATGTGTTGAAAATAGAATAGAAAATAATGTTAGTTATAAATTTGATAAATATTTAAATACAATTGATACAAGTATAACAAATGATTATGAATATAAAAATCAAAATTTTAATCAAAATAATTTTTTTATTCAACCAAGATCAAATTCTTTAATTGATTATAATAAAAATAAACCTTTTATAACATCAAATAAAAAAGAAAATTTTCCAAATATTAATATTATAAATCCAAAAAAAGATAAAGATTTATTTAAACATCATAAAAATCATCATTCAAATATAAATAAACTATCATCTCAAATAAATCAATATAATCATTTATCAAAAACTTTTTATTCAAATAAAAATAAAAATAATGAAATTAATTCTTCAATAAATACATTACAACACAACTTTTAAAAAAATAAATAAAAATAAAAAAATATTAAAAATGAAAAAATTATTATTCCAAATATTAAATATAATAACAATTATAAAATTAACATCATCCCAAATTTCAAACTACATATTTCGTTTAGAAAAAGGAGAAAAAGAATGTTTACAAGATTTTTTCCCATCAAAAACATTAGTAATATACGAAATAGTATCAAATATATCACAAATTCAATTTACTTTAACCCAAAAAGTTGATTCATTACAATTATCAAAAATAAATGATTATTCATTTAAATATCCATTTACAACTTATCAACAAGGTTATTATGAAATTTGTATTTATAATTATGATATTAAAGCAACTTATATTTATTATAATTTAAAATATGGCGTTGCTGCAAAAGATTATTCTTCTATTGCTAGAACTAAAGATTTAAAACCAATTGATATTGAAATTGAAAAATTAGTTGAAAAAATTAGTACTTTAAATAATAAAAGTACTTTTATTAGACAAATGGAAAAATTAACTCAAATAATGTTAGATAGTATTTCTAATAAGTTGTTTAATTATGGAATTATGATGATTATTGTTATGATTATTATTGGAGTTTTAGAAACTTTTTATTTGAAGAAATTCTTACAAAAAAGAAAAATAATATAATATTTAATTATTTTTAAAGAACAATATTCAATAAAGTTTATATAAAGAAAATTATTTTTATATAAATTAAAATAAATTATTTTTTTTTTTTTTAATTTAAATTAAAATTTAAATAAAACTCATTTAATTTTTATATAAAAACCACATTATCAAATAGATTATAATTAAAATTTCAAATAGACAAAAAATATAATAAAACCCAATTTTATTTGAAAAAAAAAAAAAAAAATAAAAAAAACCTCATTTTATTTTTCCAAATAATTTTTTTTTTTATCTTTTTCAACTCTAAAAATTGTAATTTCATGATGTTTATAATATTTTCTATCTTCAGCATCAGTTAAAACCATACTAACAAAATACTTAACAGAAAATCTATTATTTTCAAAAGAAGGAGTTAAATTATAAGGTTTTAAAAAAATTCTAATAGGAATTTCCTCATTTTTAATAGGACCTCCATCCATAATTTCAAAAAGAGCTAAAATTTTACTTATTGGTTCATTATTTATATTATCAATATTAATTATTTCTTTTTTTGTTATTTGAATATGCATTTTTGTCATTCGAATTGAAACTTTTTTAAATTTAATTTTACCAATTAAAATATCATTAATACTATAATTTTTTGAATTTAATTGAAAAGATAAATGTAACCAATCTTCAACTCCAACTTCAATTTTAATTGGTTTATTATTTTCATTTAATATTGATTTTGGTCTTGTATTCATTACTAAAAATTCTTGTTCATAAATTAAATTTTTTAATTTAGTATCAATTAATAATTTTAAAAAATATTTTATATTTCTTTTCTCTCCTCTATATGATTCATATTGTTTTTGTACTTTTTTAAAATCAAATTGAAAAGTATTTATTTCATTTTTTAAAATACCAATATTTTCTAAATCATAATTTAAAGAGATAAATTTAAATAAATCTTTTGGATCTGAAATATTTTCTATTATACCAAATAATTCTAAATGTATTCCTTTATGTTCAATGTAACCACATTCAGTACAATTTATTATTATTTTACCAGAAACTTCTTCTTCTACTTCTAAATATGGTAATTTTATTATTTCTCCATTTGATGTTTCAATTTTCCCTAATTTTCTTCCTTTTGGTAAATCTAATAAAATATCTACTTTTGGTCTTTTAAATACTCCTGAAAACATTTATTAATTTTTAAATAAATTTTTAGATTTTATTATACTTTTTTTTTTATTTATGTTTTCATAAATTTATTTTTATTTATATTTAAATTTTATTAAACTAAATAATATTAACAAAAATTACTAAAAATATCCTTTAACATTTCATTTAAAATTAAATTTATTTTTCCATAATAATAATCAAATTTAATTAATCAAGATAACAGATATTTCATAATAAAAAATAAAAAAAAAATGTAAAACTATATCATATTAATATAGATAAATCTAATATTATGCAATCATATTATACAATTATCAAATTTAAATAATAAAATATACAAAAAAATTTCAAATTAAAAAAAAATTAAAATTCCTCAATCCAATTTTCATCATAATCATTAAAATCATCATTTTCATAATTATCAAAATTATCATCAGGAGTATTATTTATAATAACATTTTCATATTTATTTTTCCAATCAGAAAATCTATAATTAACCTCTTTACAAATAGGAATATAAGGAGGTAAAATTTTAAAATCAATTAAATCACAAAAATTAAAATCATTAAAAAATTTATTTTGTTTAATTAAATTAACATTACATAATCTTTCATTAACTTTCTTCTTAAGTAAACTTTTAATTAAATTATTAATAAAACAATAATTATTATTATTATCTAAATCAAAATTTTTTTTATTTAAAATATCTTTATAAATTTCAATAATTTCATTAATTTTATTACCAAAAGGATAACAGCCATAAAAAATTTCATAAATACAAATTCCAACAGACCAAAAATCACAACTTAAAGAATAACCTTTTCCAAGTAAAATTTCAGGCGGAATGTAATGAGGTGTTCCAATAAGAGTATAAGTATAATCATTTAATATTTTAGAAGTACCAAAATCTATTATTTTTAAATAACCATTTAAATCTATCATTATATTACTTGGTTTTATATCTCTATGAGCAATATAATTTTTTTGTAAATATTCTAATATTAATATTATACTTCCTGAAAAAAATTGAGTTTCTTTTATATTTTTTTTCATTAATCTTGTTGATAAATATTCTTCTAAATTTTTCCCATTTATATATTCTAAAAGAAAAAAACAATAATTATTATTTTTCATTGTTTTTACCATTTTTACTATGAATGGATGATCTATTGATAACATTATTCTTTTTTCATTTAAAATATATTTTGATAATATTTTTTTTTTTTCTATTATTTTTTTTGATATTGCCTTTATTGCATATTTATTCTTTTGATTATGTACTAAAGAAACATTACCAAATTTTCCTTTTCCTAAAAATTTAATATAATATAAATCAGATAAGTTAATTGATAAATCTTGTAAAGAAAAAATTTTATTTAAATAATTTTTAATATTTTTATCTTTTATAATATTATCAAAGTCACTTTTTTTTAAAATAAAACAAATTACTTTTTCTAATGTTTTAATAGTATATTTTGTTTGAATATTTGATTGAGATGATAATAAAACATTTTCACCAAAACAACTTCCACTTTCTAAATTACGAATAAATTTTCCATTTTGAATTATTTGAACTCTACCTTTTGAAATTAAATAAAAAGAATCATCTAAACTTCCTTCTTTAATTATTATTGTATTTTCATCATATTTATATTCTCTTAATTTTAAAGAAAGTAATTCTAAAGTTTGATCTGATAAATTTTTAAATAAATATATTTTTTTTAAATTTGTTATATTATTTAATACATTTAATGATTCTTCTTTATTTAAATCTATTTTTAATATTTTACATAATTTTGATATTTCTGATTCAAATGTTATACAATCTGGAAATGCAATTAAATCATTTAATAATTCTTTATTATATTCATTAAAAAAAATATCTCCTATCATATCTTCTTTAATTGCTATTATTTTATTATTTTTTTCATTTTTAATTGAACCATCAATTAATATTATTAATCTTTTACTTTTTGATTTTAAATTATCTTCATTATTAATATCATAAATTTTCTCATTTTTACTATATACTTTAATACTAAAAGTATTAAATAAATCTTGCATTAAACATTCAATAAAAATATTTTTTAAATTATTATTCATATTAATACAATGATGAAAAAAACAAAATAAAATAACATCAATATAATTTTTTCCTAATGCATCAATTAAATTATCTCTTGATAATTCATAACAAATAGTACTTTTAATAGTAAAAATTTCAGCACTTCTTTTCATATCAATAAAAATTGAATTTTGACCAAAATAATTATTATTTTTTAATTTCCTAATTTCAATATTATTAATTCTAACAGAAACTAAACCTTCTTTAATCATATATAAATTATTTCCAATATCCCCTTGATTAATAATTTTAGTATTTTTTTTAAATTCTTTAATTTTTAATTTTTGAGCAATATTATATTTATTTATATTATCAAGTGATTTAAAAATTGAAATTGTATTTAAAAAATTAAATCTTTCTTTTAAAATACTTTCTGTAATTTTTCTTTGTATTTCAATAAAAATTTCACCATCTAAAGTAAATAATTCACATTTTTCATCACAAATTACAGTCTCTTCTCTTTTTTTTTTTGTTAATAAACTTATTTCTCCAAAACAATTCCAAGGATAATATATTTTTTTTAATTCATTTTTTTCATATGATTTAACTATTCCAGATGATAAAATAAAAAAAAAATTTCCAGAATCACCTTCTTCATAAACAATTCTCCCTTTTGCTAAAGGAAAATATATTAATTCATTTATTAATATATTTAAAACATTATCATTTGTATCTTTAAATAAAAAATGATTTTTTAATGTATTTCTTATATTATTTTCTTCATTTTTTGACATAATGTGATTTATATATTTTGGTAATGATGAAGGTTCAATTAAATTTTTTTTATTATTTTCTATATTAATTTTATTCTCAATTATTGGTAATAATAATTTGTTACTTTCTTTTTTAGTTGTATTTAAACTATTTTTTCTATGTGATCTTTTTGAATTTGGTATTTTTGATTCTAAAATTTTTTTTTGCATATATATTTGATTTAATATATATTCTCCACTTTTATTTGCAATTGCCGCACCTGAAAAATTTAAACTTCTTATTCTACCAAAATTAAAATTATTTGAATTATCTTTTATTAAATTTATTATTGGTATATCTAATGTAATATTTGAAAATATTCCATTATTATTTATTTCTAATTTATTATTTTTTTCAATATTTATATCTGCATTATATATTATTTTTCCTAATTTTTTATTTATTAAATTTTACCGTGACAACAACCATTTATATGACCCATTTCTAAATTTTAAGGAAATTATTATTTTATTTATTATATTATTTAATATAAATTAAAATAATTACTAAAAAATATATTTTCCTTTTTTATAAAAACATAAAATATAAATTTTTATTAAATAAAATTTTATATATAATTAATTCTAATATAATTTAATTCTTATATCTTTTCTATTTGTTATTTTATTTTTTTTTTGATAAATTATTATAAAAGTAAATCAAATTGTTTTTTTATAAATAACAATTAATTTTATTTTTTTCTAATTAAAAAGGTTTTCTTAAAATACTTTTACCAGAATTATAAGATTCATAATAATCATTACAAACTTCTCTAATTTTCCTAAAAGCAAAAGGATTTTCTTTTATTTTTTTAACATAATCCAAATTAGGATTACAAGAAGTGACTCTTGTTAAATTAATAAATTCATCTATTCCTTTTGTTTTATTATATTTAGTAATATCTTTTTGAATTGGAATATTATTTTTTAATCTTGGTGATATAATATTATATTTTGTACTAGGAAGATTTTTTGATTTTATTAAAATTGATTTTTTTATTTCCCAATTACTATTTGATTCAGCAATATTTGATATTTTATTTTTTGCCAATTCTGAATTAAATAAAAATTTTTCTCCTATTTTATTTTTTTCAAAATCATTTAAATCTTTTTTTCTATTAAATATATCACTTTCATGATAATAATTATTATTAGTAATACTTTCTCTAAAAGAATTATAATTAATTTCTCTTGAATTTTTTATATCTTTTTGCATAAAAATATCACTTTCTGATGATTTTACTTTTATATCTTTATAATTTATAAATTTATAATTTGGAGTAATTGAATTTATTTTATTATTTACTTTTTCTTTATAATATTCTGGATTTGTAACATATTTATAATAATTTATATAACCTTTTGGTAAATAATAATCATTTTCAGTATGAATTGGTTTATATTTTATTTGTTTTTTTACTTTATTATTTTTATTTTTTAATTTATCATTAGATGAATTATTACTTTTTTTTCTTAATGTTATTGCAGTCTGTGGTCTTTTTATATTTTTTTCTTCAATTGTTAAATTATTTATACTTAAATCATTTAAATTATTTTTAATTGGATTATTTAAATTTTTTCTCTCATCAAATGATAAATATTCTTTTTTTAAAATTTTATTTTGTTTATTTTCTTTATCATTTTTTGATTTATATTCTTTAATTGTAAATAATTCTTTTAATTCTTCTTCACTTTTTCTTTCATATTGAATAGGTAATGTAGTCCCTTTTTGATTTGTTATTTTATCATTTATATCATTTAATGAAAATAATTTATTATGATTAATATTTGAATCTATTATTATATCTCTTCTAAATTTTGTTGATGTGATTTTTGGACTTTGAAGTAAATTAATTGAATTATGTGAATTTGAAATTTTTGCACTTATTGGACGAGAATTATTTGTGTTTATCATTATTATTATTAAAAAATATTTAAATATATTTTAGTAAGTTATATTTTATTTTTTATTATATATGTATAAAAATTTTTTATTATTTTTATATATGGAATTTAAAAAAAAAGAAATTTGAAATTATTTGTTTTATTAAATTTTTAAATATAAAAGATTCGAATTCTTCTTTTAGAAATATTATATTTTAATAAAATTGGAATATTTAAAAATTTTATTATATTTTTCAATTTTTTAAAATAAAATATATTTTTTTATAATTAAATAATTATAAGTCGTTAAAATATTTTAATATATGATTTAATCATTATTTACAAAAATAATTTTTATAAAAAATAAAAAATCGAAATGTTGAAAAAAACAATAAAAAAAAAATGATAAATTGCTTTCAAAATTTATCAAATTTCCTTGTTAAAAACGGAATATTAGACAACAAATCAAAATTCATATTAAATAAAAATAATCCAAATGAAATAAGAACAATTTCAAAAGTATTAACCCAATTATTACAGAAATCAAATCCAAAAAGTAAAAATATAAAATTATAACTTTATTAGAATTATCAACTCAAATATATAACAGTTTCATGGAAAATGATAATATAATAGTTAAAAAATTATTAAAAAAATTATTGATTTTCTATACAAGAAATATAAAAATAAAGAAATTAGATTATTTTCAAAAATGGAGAAAAAATATTTTATATTTACAAAGACCAAAATTAAAACAAACAAAAAGTTATCATTTACCATCAAAAAAATATTTAAGATTATATGAAGATTATAAATTTAAAGAAACTTATTTAGAAGCTTTAAAAATATTATATCAAATAAGAGAAGGTGATAATTGTCCATTTCATCCTGTAATTAATAATAATAAATGTTATATGACATTTAAAACCGAAAATTCAATAATAAATAATAGAATAAAAAAATTAAATCATCAAAGAAAAAATACAAACTCATTTCATAGACTTTCTCAAAGTTATTCTTTATTAGAAAAAAATTTATTACTTAAAGAAAAAGAACAAAGAGAAAAAGAAGAAGAAGAAAATTATATAAAATCATATAGAATGAATTCAAATATATCAAATTTTAATAAAAATATAAATAAATTAAAAAAAAAATCAAAATTAATAAAAAAATTAAATAATAATAGTAAATCAAATGAATCAAATAATCTTATTTCAACTGGATTTAATAGTCAAAGAAATACAAAAAAACCAAATTCACTTTATATTCAAACTAATACAAAACCTTCAAGTGATATAAGTTCAAAAATCTCAATTTCTCAATCAAAAATAAAAGAAGAAAAAAGTAGAAATTATAATAAAGGAAAAAATAATTTTTTTACTCCAACTCAAAGTACAATTAATACAGGAAATTCAAAGAATTTATTTAATCAATTTTTATCAGGGCAAAAAAATTCTAATTCATTAAATATTCCAATTGATAAATCAAATATTTCTGAAGTTTTTGATAATAAAACAAATAAAAGTATTAATTTACCTGTTTTATCTTATTTAATTGATAAGAAAAATAATGATAAAAATAATAATAATAATAATAATAATAATAATATTTCAAATAATAAATCTGGTCCTTATTTTATTAATGATAATTCAAATAATAATATTTTAGATTCAAATGATTTTTCTACTATGAGAATTAATTCAAAAGAATTTAAAAAGAATTTTAATCATAATCATAATAATAATAATAATAATGATAATAGTACTAAAATGAAATCTCTTATTTCAAAAGTTTCAAATGACTCTCCTTCAAATTATAATAATCAAATTCATAATAGAATTTTTTCTTATCCTCAAAATTTAAAAATGAATTTACAAGATTCAGAAAATGATAAAAATGAAAAAAATAAATTTTCAATTGTTTCTAAAAATTTATTTTTAAAAGCTGAACATTCAAGAAGTAGTTTTATTTCACTTCAAAGTGTTACTGATGAAAAATTATTAAAAGAAGCAAATAGTTATTTAACTTCTGATCATTCTTTAGAAAATTTCCAAAAATCATTTAAGAATTTTAAAAAAAAGAAAAATGAAAAAAAATAAAAAAGTGAATATTTTAAAAATGAAAAAAAAAAATTTCTTAAATAAAAAAAATAAGATATTAATGAATGAAAAATTAAAAAAAAAAAAAAAAAAAAAAAAAAAAAAACAATTTTAATATTTTAATTATTATTTTATTCATTATCTCCCCATAATTTAATTTCAAAAGAAGAAGAAATAATAATCCCATCATTACTTTTAATAATAGCATAAATAACTTGAGAATGACATAAACTTAAGGATTTAATATTTTCAAATTCATGAGTTTCAATATTATAAATAGAAAAATTTCCATTTTCATCTCCACAAATAATTTCATTATTATCATTATCAAAAAATAAACATTTCATATAAATAAAATTTGAATTAATATATTTACAAATTTTTTTATTATCTATTGAAATAATATATAAACCTTCTCCGCCAACTGCAAAAAATTCTTTATTAATTAATATAATACTTGTTGGTAAACTTCCACATTTTATATTTTTTATTTCAAATTTTATATCTAAATTATTATTATTATCTAAAATTAATATTTTTTCATTATAAAAATCACTACATGCTAATTCAATATTATTTAATTCAATTATTCCATTTATTGAACTAGAAAATATTTTTTTATTTATTTCTTTATATTCATTATCATTTTTTTCAAAAATTCTTATTGTTTTATCAGAAGAAATTGATATAATATTATAATTTGATATTTCTATTACTTGATTAACTTTATCTTTATGTCCATTAATATAAGATTGTACTTCAGAATAATTATTTTTAATTGAAAATAAGGAAATATTATATTTTGAATCATTTGAACATGAAATTATTTTTCCATCTTTTAATTTTGTTAAATAATTAATACTTTTTTTATGAGGAGAAAATGAATTTTCTAAAGTTATTTTATTATCAAGTGAATAAATATCAATTTTTCCATTTTCATTTCCTGTAATTAATTGACCTTCATTTGTTATAGTTAATGCTGTTATTAAATATCCATTATTTTTTGAAGTGAATATATTTTTTTTTAATTTAAATGAATAATTTTTTTGTTTAGTTATTTTTTTTGTTATATTTTCATTTCCATTTATTGTATAATTTGTAATTTCTTTTATAGAATTTTCTGATTTATTTGATAGATGACTCGAATATGAACTTTTTATTGATTTTATTAGACTATTATTTGAAAAAGATGATGAAAATAAATTTTCTATATCATTTTTTTGATTTATTATTTCTTTACTTTCTGAAAATAATAAATTTAATTTATCAATTATTTCTTTTATTTTTATATTATTTAAATCATATGATGGAAATTTAAATTTAAAATTTCGTACATTTTCTATTACAGGATAAGATAATTGCTTATTTAATTGACATTTTTTATATACATTAATTAAATTTTTAGAATAATTAATTTCTAATTGAAAATTTTTAACTAAAGATATCGCCATTGAATTAATTATATTAATATCATTTTCAATTTGCAGCATTAAATTTTTAAATTCTTGAGAAAATATTTTTAAATATTTTTCAACTTTTTCAATATTATTTTGATATTCTTCTATATAATTATTATCTAAAGGTTGAATTTCATAGAAAAAATGATTTTTATGTTCTTCTTTTATACAATCAACACAAATTTCTTTTTCACATTTCTTACAAAAGAAAAAATTATTTTTATTATGAATAAAACAATTTATATCAAAATTAGATAATGAAATTAAATTACAATTTGAATGATGAATATATGAACATGATTTACATATAAAATTATTATGTTTTATACAATAAAAAAATGTATCTTCCATATTTCCAATATCACAATTTGAACAGAAAATATTATTTATTTGGTTTTCTTTAATATCTTTTAATGCATTTTCTAAAGTTTTTTTTTCAAAATGATTATTTAAACAAATTAATTTTACTATGATTTCATTTTTTATTTTTACTAATTCTGATAATTGAATATGAAAACATTTTGGACATCTATATAACTCATTTTTTGGATAAATAGATGAAAATTCTTCAAATGTAATTATACTATTCATTTTATTTATTAAAAATATATATATTAAAAAAAATAAAATTTTTAGAAATAATTATATTACATTATTATATTTATTCTTATAATTAAGATATTAAATAATAGAAAATTGAATGTTATAATACTTTTTATTAATCAAGAAATTTGAAGATATGTATAAATGTTCTAAAATTTAAAATGTAAATCAAAAATAGTGTTTTTACATCTTTTTTTTTAATTAATTCTTTTTTTTTAATTTTAAATTCATTTTTCTATTTATTTAATTATTTTTTTTGATTTTTATTTTTAAAAATTAAAAAATGAAAAATTCAAATATTAAAAAGCAAAACAATAATTTATTCCATTTTTTATTAAATGATTTCTTTTTTTATCCAATAACTTCAACTAATAAACCTCTTATAATAAACAACAATGACACTTTTCAATTAATATTAAATATTATAACAATGATAAAATCAACATTAACATATATTAATAAGATAATTTACTATAATTTCATAAGATTGAATTTCTCTATAAAAACCAAAATACAAATAATTATATTTTCCCTATTTTTTTTAATAACATTTATTTATTCTCAAGTACTTAATGAAGATGATAATTCTGATATTCCAGATTCATTAATTTTTAGTGCATATTTTCCAAATCAAAAAATAGTTCATATAACTTATGAAAATATAATTGAAAATAATAAAATATTTAATAATGAATTTCCTAATCCTATTGAAAATATGGATATATTAAATGATAAAAATATTGATTTTTCATATCATAATTTACATCAAGAAATGTATCTTTTTAATTTTTTCCCTTTAAAAACTGGAGTCTTTACAGGTTTTTCTTTTTTAATTTTATATATTTTTACTTTAAAAACTTATACTTCAAAAATTAAAGATTCTTTTATTTTTAATATTTTTGGTCTTGGAATAACTTATTTAATATTAAATTTTCTATATCAAAATAAATATTATAGTGCTTCTGGATTATTATTTATTCAACTTTCATATTTTTTAAAATGTTTAATAGAAACTTTTTTTATTAGAGCAAAAATTTCAAGAGATGATTTTGAAATATTTAGTTCTAATTTAAGTGCAAATAATTTTCATCAATTTATAAGTAAATTTGCAATTTTACTTTCATTAACTTTATCATCAGGAATATTAATTTTTGGAATTTATAGAGTATGGATTAATTATATAATATTTTATTTATCAATATTTACTTTAGTTATATTTTTAAGTAATTGTCTTACTTTATTTGATCTTCCTTCTTTTTTATCTCCTTTAAAAAATTTATTAATTGTAATTTTAGGTTTTATAAATTTTATAATATCAAAATTTAATAGAAATAATAATAATTATAAACATCAAATTTATAAAGAAATTAAATTTAATCATAAAATAAGAACTTTAAAATCATTAATTCCAGATTCATTATATTTAGTAAGTGATTTTTTTACAATTTTTTGTTTTCATTATTTAAATGATTTTCTAAAAGTTCAAATGAATAAATATTTAAAAAAACAAAATCATCCTAATAAAAAATTTACTTATGATGATTATATATGGATACTTGGATTTATTATTGGAATTGGAATTGGTATTATTGGAATGTATAAAGGTGAATATATGTGTTATATTATTAGTATGTATTTTATTAAAATTGTAATGGATATTTTTTCAAAAGTTTTTAATATTAAATTAGTTAGAATATTTAATGATTGTATTTTATTAATTTTTGTTTTTATGAATCATATTATAAATTGTAAAGGAGATAATTATTTAATTGATTTATTTTCATCAAAAGAAGAAAATAGATTTATTCCAAAATATATTTGTAAAATACTTTCTTTAATTCAAATATTATGTTATATGTTAATGAATTTTGATTATGTTTATTCACAAATTTCTGATAAGAATTCTGATTTTGATGATTTTGATGAATTAACTCAAGAATTTTATTTTGAAACTAAAAAAAAATATAATAATAGAACTAAAATTCAATTACAATTAATTAGACCTGGATGGCAATTTAATATTAAAACTTTTTTTTTTATTAATTTAGAATTTTATCTTAATTATGTTAGTATTTGTTTAATTTTTTATATTATGAAATTTAATGAAAAATCTTATGTTTGTTTAACAATTTTTTCTTTTATTCTTATTTTATTTTTTGCAAGGAAATTTTTTATAATAAGAGAATTTAAAAAAGATTATGAATATTTATTTTCTTATATTTTAGCATTGATTATTAGTATGAGATTATTAGTTCTTACAAATTATAATTCAATTTTATTAAATTTTTTATGTCATTTAAATATTCTTTGTTTAATTTTATTTTATTCATTAATAAATAGAAGAAATAATTTAGTAACTTTTTTTATTTTATTTCATTTATATGCAGGTTGTTTAATTTTAGATTCTAATTTTTTATTTATTGATTTTTTATTTATTGTATGTCTTCCTTTTACTTTTCAATTAATGAAAATTAATAATTCTGAATATAATTTTATTGATGAAGAAATTAATGATAATAATGGTTATACTTGTGTTTTTATTATTCCTGCTATTATTGTTTTTTCTTTTGAATTATATGGATTTAAAAATGTTATTTATTGGATGAATGCAATTAATCAATTTTTTAAAAGAATTTTTTTTGGTTTTGATATTCTGAAAATTTTTATTACTTTAGATAATAAAAAAAATAAATTTTATTCTGAATTTTCTATTATTAAAAATATTATTGCAATCTTTCTTAAATAAATTATAAAAAAAATTTTACTTTTATTAATATTAATTTTAAGAATCATTTAATTATTTATATTTCAAAAAATATAAAATGATAAATATTGATTTTTTAATTTGGTTTAATATATTATTTTTATTTTTTTTTAATTGAAAAATTAAATTAAAAAATGGAAAATGAAAATGATAATTTTTTTCAATTAAAAAAACCAATATTAGATATAGACTTATTAGAAACAATAAAAAGAGATGATTTATTTGAAAATAAGGATTTAGAAAAAAAATATATAAATCAAATTATTCAAGAAGAAGATAATTTAGATAATAGTTTAGAAAACAATTTAAATAATATTTATGAAAAAGAAGTAATTAATAAAGGAAATTCTCAGAATTCACCAAATATTAATCATAAAAGATTTAAATCAAGTTATTCTCCAATTTTTAATAAACAAAAAAATATTTTAGCAAATTTTAATTTTATTGATACTAAATTAAAGAAATATAAACCAAAATATAAACAAAATTTAAATATTAAAACAAATGATCCTTATACAAGATTAAGTCAAAATAAACATTATCATGTTGAAAAAACTATACAATATAATAATAGAGGAATTAATAAATTACAAAATTCTTATGATTTAAATCCACAAAATAAAACAATAAATATTAAAAATAAAAGTAATATTCAAAGAAAAAAGACTGATAATAAAAATATAAAATATTCAATTTTAAATAATCAAAAAAATAATAAAAATATTTTATCTAAAATTGATAAACCGTTAAATCAAAAAAATAATCAAATAAATAATTCAAATTATACATTAAATAATTTAAAATCTACTTCACCTATAACACCAAAATTTAATAGAAGTTTTAATGAAAATATAATTTATCAAAATAAAGATTTATCAAATGAAAATGAAAATATTTTTAATAATTTAAATGAATATAATAATAATAATAATAATTTAAAAGAATATAATAAAGAAGAAGATTATAACAAATATCATAATAAAAATAATATAACTCCAGATACATCATATGCATCAAATTCAAATTATATTATGAAAAATAAGGAAAATAATTTTGGAAATAAACAAAATTTTTATAATATAAATAATAATAATAATAATTATAATATAAATATTAATAACCAAAATCCTTATTTTTATAATATAAATGAATATTATCAACCAAGTCAAAATAATAATAATTATAATTTTAATACATCAAAAAAAATATTAAAAAAATCTTCATCTACTGATAAAATTTTTCAAAAGAAAATGATTAATAAATATGATAATACAAAAACAAATTTAATTGAAAATCAAAATAATGGAAAAGTTAAAGAAAGTAGAAATAAACAAAATTTTATTGAAGATCTTAATAAATTACAATTAAATGATTATCAAAATGAAGAAATAAAAAGTTATTCTAAGCCAAATATTATTAAAAAGAAATTTAATAATAATAATTTTTTATTATTTAATAATGATAATGAAAATGAAAGTCAAATTAATTATTTAATGAAAAAAAAAAATGAACTAGAATCAATGAATTATAATAAACAACAAAAACAACAATTTTTTATAGAAAGAAATATTAATAAAGCTCGTAATAGAAAAAAAAGTGTTGATGAAATAAATTATATAAATAATAATTATAATCAATTTAATGAACGGAATTACAATAATAATATATTTTATTAATTTATATTTTATATAATTATAATATTGTTTTCATTCAAAAAAAAATTAATGAAAAAAAATATAAATAATATTATTTTTTCATAAATCATAAATATTATTTTTTTTAATTAAAATTTTTTATTTTTTTTTTAAATTTATTTTATTTTAACTAAAAAATGAATTCTTTACTATTAAATTCATCATCAACAAATATAACAAAAGAATCAAATACAAAATTTATAGTAAAATTATTTGGAACTCAAGATCATAATAATTTAAAAGTAACATCAACAACAATAACAATATCAAAAACTCAATTAAATAAATATGAAAAAAAAGGACAAATTTCAAAATGGATTTTTGAATTTGAACAAATATATTCTGAAGACTCTGATTTTGGAGAAATTTTTGAAGTTGAAATTTATAGTTCAGATTTTCTTTCTTTATTTAATAAACAAAAAATAAATCGAACATTAATTTGTATTGGTGAAAAATATGATAATTTAAGTGAAGAACCTTATCATTCTTTTATTCAAAGTTGTATTAATGAATGTTTAAATAAGTTTAATAAAAATAATTCAAATTTAATTCCTGTTATTTCTTTTGTTGAAATTACGAAAAATAAATTAATTGATT
This sequence comes from Isotricha sp. YL-2021a, assembly GCA_023806865.1. NCBI lineage: Eukaryota > Ciliophora > Litostomatea > Vestibuliferida > Isotrichidae > Isotricha > Isotricha sp. YL-2021a. Next base: position 3,637 of record JAJJLH010002417.1, on the reverse strand, counting down.
ATTTTAATGTTGATGATAATAATTTTATTATTAATAATCCTAAAATTTCATTTTTTAAAAATGATATTATTATTGAAGGAGTAAAACAAATTTCAATTGATTCATATGAAAATTATAATACTATTATTAAATATGCAAAAGAAAAAATTAATTTAATTAATTTTCCTAATAATTATGTTGAAAATAATGAATCTCTTTCACAATTAATTACTATTAAATTAATTAATAAAAATGATAATGAATGTTTTTCCAAATTTAATATTTTATTATATAAGGCATATGAAATTAATAATTTAGGAAATGAAAAATATAAAATTTATACTAAAGATAATTGGGAATTTTTTAATGGAATTTTAAATAAAATAAATTATAGAAGTAGTTATATTATAAAGTATATTAAAGATACTTTAATTCAAGGAAAAAATATAATATTAATGATTTTGCCTTGTGATTATTATTATATTATTTTATTACATGATATGTTAAATTATATTAAAACTAGGAAATTAGTAATTGAAAATTTTAATATAAATAATAATAATATTAAAGAAATTAAATCAAATAATTCTCCTAATAACAAATTTAATAATAATATTAATGATTATTATATGAGTTTTGGTACAAGGAAAGAAAATAATTTTATTGATATTGATGATTATAATGATTTTTTTGGAAGTTGTAAAAAATTAAAATTAAAAGATAATACAATTATTAGTGAATCAGGAACTTGTGAATCAACTTTTATTTCAACTGCTAAACATGAAAGAAAGAATTTAAATATTGAAAGATTAGAAAAAATTGTAAATAAAAAACAAATAAATAAATTATTCAATTTAATGGATACTTTATTTTAAAATATTAATAAATAATTATAATAATATTTATTATAAATAATAAATAATTACCAAAATTAATACAAATAAAAAAAAATATATATAAAATTTTTAATTTATTATATTATATACATTATAAAAAATTAATATTTAAATAGAAATATTAATTACATTTTCTTCAATTTCAATATTATCAAAAGAATATAAATTATTATCAAATGCATAATCTCCAATATTATAATTAATTAAACTTTCTTTTTTTTTTAATATACTATTTTTTTTATATTCTAACAAAATATCATAATTTAAACCTTTAATCATAAAATACCAAATACAATTCCAAAATAAATTTTTATATTCAATTCTAAATTTTTTTAAATTAAGTTTTAACCCATTTTCATTTAATAATTTTGGACAATAATACTTATAAATATACCAAGGTGAAAATAATTGAAATTTATCTATTTTATAATTATCAAATTTAACTTTAATTTCAGGATTTATTTCTTTTTTACATTCTGGACAAGGACAAGTCATTAATTTTTTATTTAAAGAATCAAAATTCATTGAAATTAAAGTAAAATCAAATTCTGTTTTACAATAATTACAAGTTAATTTAATTTGAAATTTAATTTCTTCATTTTCAAAACCAAAAGTTCTTTTTTTTAATTTTTGATTTATGTCTTCGTTTAATTCAAATAATTTATTATTATCAATTTCTTTATAATAAATAATATCTGTTGTTGCTATTGATAATTTTTTTGTAAAAGATTTTTGAAAAGATATTTTTTCTAATTTTGAAGTTAAATAAGAATAATGTATATAATTGTGTTTTATAATATTATAAAATTTAATTAACATATATTCAGTTCCATATTTATATAAACAATTAAATAAAATTGAATATATTATATTATCTTTAAAAGTAAACTTATTTAAATTTTCTAACATTTCATAAAAGCGAATTTTTTTTTCTATATTTTCATTATAATAAAATGTCATACTAAATATTATAAACCAAATTAAGAAAATTGAATCATTAATTTCATTTTTAAAATGAAATATTGAATCATTATAATGGAATTGTTTAATAAAAAGTCCTTTATAAAATTCATTATAATCTCTTTTTAATAATATGTTTTTTAATAACAAAGAATATTCTTTTTCAAATTCTAAAGAAGGATATTTTAATTGATTATTAAAATATTTTTTATTAAAAAAAATATTATCATAAATTAATTTTGGGAAAAGAAAATAATGAAATATAGATTTTGAATTATCATATTTTTGAAAATATTTTGAAAGTAATAAAGTATTATTTGAAATATAATTTATTTCATAATCATTAAAATTATTATATTTAGGAATTTCATTTATTATTTCAATATTTAAACCTAATATATTTAAAAAAAATGTTTTAATATTTTTTGACAAAAATCCTTTATTTCTCTTAAAAGCAATCTTTTCATCAAAATACCAAAATTCTAATTCTTCTTCATTAAATTCATGATAATATTTTCTTTTTAAAAAATCTAAAAATATTTTAGTTTTAAAAAAAGCATTATAAAACTCTTTTTCTTCATTTTTTACATTTTCAAAAAATTCTTTTTCTTTCCATAAATCATTTAAATTAACATTATCACATTTTATTTTTTTACAAATTTCAATAACTTCTTTTTCTTCATTATATAAATAATTATTATATAGATTTAAAATAGATACAATATAATAAAAAAAAATTTCTTGAATTTCAATGGAAATTTTTTCATTATATTCATCACTATTAGAATTAATCTTTAATTGATTATTTTTTAATAATTCTTCTAATCTATTTAATAATTTATCAGTATAATAAAAAGGTAATTCTATTTTTTTAATATTATTATGATTTTCTTTATTTATTTCCTCTGATAAAATAATTTCATTTTTACCATTTTCAGTTTTAAATTCTAATTTTCTTAAATCTTTTAATTTAATTAATTTTAATGGATTTTTTTTATCACAATATAAATTAACTTTTCCTAAATCTATATTACATATTAAAATATATTTGTTCAATAAATTAATATTAAATGATTCAAATATTTTCATATTAAATGTTTGATTAATTCCAAAAATAAAACATTCTTCATTTTCAATCATAGCAGAATTTATTTTTGGTAAAATTGAAATATAAGGATATTGATATTTTAAAGGATATAAAAAAGAAATAAAACTTTCAATTACATTAGTTAATTTTTCTTTATTATTTGAAAAAAATAAAATAGGATATTCTAAAATCATATATTGAAAAATACGTATTATATCAATTATTTGAAAGGAAAAAATATATTGCATTTTATAACTAAGAATTTGATTTTTATTTAAAGGACTTTGTTTAATTAAAAGTTTCATATTATTTAATTCATATTTAAATCCATAAATTCCTTTTGGTGGAAATGGTATTTCTAACATTAAATTTTCTATAATTTTTTCTATTGGAATATTTCTTTCTTCTTTATCTAAAATATATCTTAATAATAATTTTAATATTATTGATTTTTCTTCTGGAAAAGGACATTTTGAACTTAAACAAATTACTTTTGGAATATAAATTGAATTAAAATAATTTTCTTTTGAAATTTTAATTTCTTGATTATTATTAATAATATTATTATTATTGTTTTTTTCTTTTAATGTAAATAATTCATTTAAACTATGACTATAATTTTTTATTTCTTTTGCTGATTGAATATGACTAATATAATTTTTTCCTGATTCAAATATATTTTCTTTATTATCAAAAATATTATTATTTAAATTAT
>JAJJLH010002416.1:0-22599 GCA_023806865.1 Isotricha sp. YL-2021a | reverse complement strand
TATATATTTTACTTTCTACTTGTAATTTTCCTGATATAATGTTAGGAACTTTTTCAGTTTCAAAATGGGGTATTTTTTATTTTTATAATTTAATTTTAATTTCAAATTATTATTTATAATATTAATAATTTATAATATATCTTATGTCTTATTTTAATTTAGTAATATTTTTATTTTTTTTTGTATTTTTTTTTGGTTTAGCAGAAAGATACATTTCAAGTAATAAAGTTTGAACAATATTTAATAAAATTAAAGTACTAAAAAAATAAAAAGTTGCAAAATAAAAATTTAAAATCATAATATTTTGACCAGGAAAAGAAAGTGACTTTGCAATAATATTTAAATTATTAATCATCATTAATGCTAAGCATGCTAAAAATGAAGAACCAAAATCATTAAAATTAATATGATAATAATTATTTGGAATTGTATCATCTTTATCAAAACAATTTTTTTTTATATTTCCACCTGTTAGTATCATTGAAATAGATGAGAAAATTAAAAATAAAGAAAATAAATTTAAAATATTTCTTTTAAATAATGTTCTCATATTATGTAATGTTTTAAAAATTATTTTGTATTCTTTAAATGTATTTAAATAAATTAAAATTCTTATTGTTTTAAAGCAAATAAATATTGTAGAATAATCACAAGAAATAAAATATTCTTCAACTTTTCCAGTTATTTTATAATATAAAACAGATGATGAACTTACTAAAGATAAAAAATTAAAAAAATGAAATATTAATCTTATAAAATTTCCTTGAACCATATTTTTAAACCCCAAATAATGAAGATAGAAAACAAATTCTATTAATAAAAATATTGACCATAAAATTTGACTTATAATAATGAAATAATTATATTTCAAAAGTTTAAATTCAAAATAAATAAAGATAGTATTAATTAAATTTATAATTAATTCTATTTTTGTATTAAGATAATATTTAAAAATTGAATCATTTTCCATATAATATTTTATATTATTTATATTAATAATTTCATTTTTAAAAAATTTATATTCATTTATTCCTAAACATAAAATAATCATTGAATATTGATTATTATCTAAAGTAAATCTTTCTTTAATATTAATTAAATATTCAGTAAAATCTTTTTCTTTTGAAATTGTTTCAAAGTCATCATCTTTTCTAATATTTTCAATAATCTTTTCACAATTATTTTTATAAATATCAAAATATTTATAATAATAAAGTGTTTTTAAAAGAGATAAAAGGATAAAAAAATTAAAAGTAATATAAATAATAAAATAAAAAATACCCCATTTTGAAACTGAAAAAGTTCCTAACATTATATCAGGAAAATTACAAGTAGAAAGTAAAATATATAATTGATACATTGATTCAAAAACACTTTTAAACTCTGAACTATCTTCTTCATGAAAGATTAAATAACCAATTATTCCAAAAAAAAAAATATTTAAAAATAAAAGAAAAAAAATAGTTTTTGTTCTCCATAAAATTTGAATAATATTAAACCATGCTAAACGTAAATTTCTTATTAAAAAAATAATAATAAAACTTCTACAAATAAAATTTAATATTGGAAAAACTGAATAAATTAAACTAAAGATAATATCTAATAAGGAAATGGTAATTAAAAAAAATAAAATTTTTTGTGTTTGTAAATATGAATCTCCTAATTTTGATAAATCTTTTCTTTCTTTTATTAAAAATATTTGAATTAAAATAAAAAAAATTAATAAGATAATTTCAATAATTCTATATATATTATTATTAATAAAAGGTAAATTTGAATATGCAATATCATCAGTACATTTTATTGTATTAAATATTGGAATTGTTAATGAATCAAAACAATAAAATGGTTTTTCAAAAAATAATATAAAGCAATATATAAAAATTAAAATTGATTTAACTATTCTTATGTTTTTATATATATTTAAATCAATTTTTATATTTGATAATATTTTTTTGACTAGATTTTAAATAAAATTTTTTACCATTTAAATATGAATATATTTCAAATAATGCTAATTGAGTTCTTAAATTTATTGTTATTTTTTCTTCTAATTTATGTAAATCTATTTTTTTTTCTTTTAATTTTTTTTCTTCTTTTTCATCTAAAATATTATATATAGTAGTATTTTGAGAATTAATATCCATATTAGAATAATCAAATGATGATTCTATATTTGTTTCATTCATTTTTTGAAAATAAAAATAATTAATTAATAAATGACCATTATTGAAGTGTCTAATTTTTTTTAAAATCTCAAAGTTATAGTGTAAAATGAATTATAAATATTAACAAATGCCATATTTTGAAAGTATAATAATACTTCTATTATTTAAATAAAATTTTTAATAAATAGATTTTTTATATTTATAATAAATTAAATTTTTAACAATATATTTATTTATATATTTTTTTCAGGTCTTAAAAAATTAATTGAATCTTATCATTATTATAATTTTTAATCTTTTCATTTTCAAATAAGATTTAAACTCTTTTTTAAATAATAAAAAAATTAAAAAATTTGTTTCTGAGAAAAATAGGCATGCAAATTTTTTTTACATTTATCCTTTAATTTATTTTCATAATCATCATTTTTAATTTTTTTTTCAGGAGTTTTAAGAGCAATAATTTTATTATTATTATCAATCAAATTATTATTTTTTTCGATTTTATTTTTATCGATGGGAGAAATATTATAAAAAGATTTTTCTCTAACAATTTTTTTAAATTCTATATTTGGAGAATCAATAATACTTTTTTTCTCAGTTGAATTATGATATTCAAAACTCAATTTTTCTTTTTCTTCAATCATTTTTTTTACAGTTTCTAATTTAGAAAGTGAATTAGATTTTGAATGATAATTTTTTTTTGAAGAAGCAGACTTTTTAATAGCATTTTCTAATCTTTGATAATTTAATCTAAAATTTATTCCATTATAACTTTTTTTATTTGTTTCCGATAAATTTGAAAAAGAATCATTTCTTGAAAAAATAAAAGAGGAATCTAAACTTAAATTATCTTTTTCTCTAAAAGAATAATTTTCTTGAATAAAATCTGAATTATTTCTCAAAAAATTTGAATTTGAAAAAGATGATATTGTTTCATATGATGAAGGAATTGTAAAATTATTATCTTTTGAATTTATCGAAATTTTTGATGATGAAGATGTTGGTAAAGATGGTAATGATGAATATGAATTTTTTTTATCAAAATTTATTTTTCTTTGTGTTTCTATTATTTTACTTGCATTTGAAAAATCTTTTGGATTAAAAAGTGGTTTGAAAATTTCATTTATTTTTTTATTTGGTGTATTATTATTATTATTATTTGTAATATTTTTTTTATTTGGGGATATTTTTATATTTGGATTTAAATTTTCTGTTTTTTTTATTGGACTTAAATTCCTTTTTTTTCCTAATAAAACATTATTGTTATTATTATTTATTATATTTTGATTATCTAAATTTTTAATTTCATAATTTTTTTTGTCTTCAAGAATTAAACAATGAAATTTTTCTATAAGAGTTTTATTTATAAATTTTATTTTTAAAATTTCTATGAATAAAAATCCCCATTTATATAAATATGGAATTTTAGATATTGATTTTTCAATAAATTCATTAAAATTATTATTATTTATTTTAATATATTCACAAATAAAATTACCTATTTTCTCCCTTATTTCATTTTTTTTATAATTATTTTCAAAATCTGAAATATAATTTAAATTACTAATATTATTGTTATCATGATTTAAATATGGATTTTCTGAAATTAATCCTAATAACAATAATAAGACATTTAAATAAATTTCAAATTTTAAATAATTAATCTAAAAAATTAATAATTTATAATTTACTTTGGCGGTATGAATATTTTCTTTTGGTAATGTTAAAATAAAAGATAAAAAGTTTTCACTTGTTTTATTACAAATTTTCTTTAAATTTACAAAAATTAATTTTTCAGATTGAAAAACTTTATTTTCTTGGTTGAGTTTTAAATAAAAAAAAATTTTTTGGGTAAAAAGTGGTTGAAGAAAAATATGATTAAAACTATAATTGAATTTAGTAAATATATGATTTTACTCTTCTTTTAATAAGTTTTCTGGCTCAATTAAAAAGTCTTTTGAGATATTTATATAATTTGCATTGATAAAAAAATTTAATAAACAATTTCCTTCTTCCATATAATATTATTTTATGAATTCTTTCTTCTTATATGCTTTTTTTTTAAATTATAATTTGAATTTAATTTTTATTTTTTATTAATAAAAAAAAATTTTAAGTTTTTCTATCTTTTAATTTGTTTTTAATATAATTATAAATTTCTCTTTTTAAATTTCATTATAATATTTTTTAGTAATATTAGTAAAATGATAAATATAAGATAATATTATTTAAATATTTAAGAATAATTAAACATAGTAAATGAAATATTTTTTTTTTGTTATTTTGTATTTTTTTAAAAAGTATTTATCATTACCAACTGAAGAGTATTCAATGCAATATATAATTTCAATAAGAGTGAAAAATAAACAAGATCTAAATTTTCTTTTAGACACTTCAAAATCCTATTCAATTTTTTTTTCTAATACAAACAAAATTGGTTATAATAATCTTCCAGATAATTATTTTTCTGATTTTATAACTTCAATAGAAATAAATACATTTAATATAAAAAATTTTGTATTTAAAATTGAAAATGATAATACAAATTTTAATAATAGAAATATTCAAGGAATAATTGGTCTTGGAATAAATGAAAATTCAAATTCACTTTTAGATAAAATGAAAGAAGAAAAAATAATAAAAAAAAGAATAATATTTTTTTTAAATAAACCTTCTCCAAAAATATATTTTCAAAATGAAATATCTAAAAGAATAAATGAAAAATATTTAGGTTGTTATATAAATTCTCAAAGTAATAAATTAATAATTATGAATAAAAATTTTTCTGAAAGTTGGAATTGTGATTTAAATTATATTTATATAGAAAATAAAGAAAAATATAATAAAAATATTTTTAACAATGGAAGTAAAATAGAAAATTATATTTCAATAAATGATACAATTAAAGTTAATTCAAAAGTAATTTTTGATGCAAAATCATATTATATAACTACAAGTGTAAAATATTTAGATATAATATTAAATGAATTTAATTCAACTAAAAAATGTTCTCCTTTTTATTTTGATAATTATTATTTCATTTCTTGTAATATAAATGAAGAAAAATTAAAAAATATTCCTTTTATTTGTTTCATTTTAGATGGTTATTGTTTTAAAATTAAAGGAGAAAATTTATTTATTAAAAATAAAAGAGATATTTATTATTCATTAATTAGATTTAGTAATAATAGTGAATATGACAATATTTTTATTTTGGGTTATCCTTTTTTTTCAAGTTATAAAATAAAATTTGATTATGATAATAATTTTATTGGATTTTTAGGAGATGAAGAACCAATTAATTTTAAAAAAATATTAAAAGAATTTAATATTAAATTTGATATCGTTAAATTTGTTGGAATTTCTGGAATTATTATTGTATCAATTATTTTATTTATTTTTTGTATCAAAAATTGTATAATGAATGATAAAAGTAAATCACATATAAAATTTATTGATGAAGTTAATTATTAATTTTATTTTTCTAAATTTTTTTTATTATTTATATATTTTTTCTTAATGAGAGAAAGAGAAATTAAAAAAATTAAAATAGAAAAACAATTATATAAAAAATATTCAGATGGTGAAATTGAAGAATTAAAATTAGAATTTGATAATTATATTTCATTATTAAATAGTATTGGATTAAATTTAGAAGATTTAAATAAAAAAAAACATGTTTTCAAATTAAAGAAAAAAAAATATAAAAAAGAAAAAGGTAAAATTTGTAACAAATCAAGTTCAAGTTCGAATTTTAATTAATAAAATAGAACAATGAAATATAAAAAATAAAATAACCAATATAAATTTCTATTAAATAAAAATTAGAATTTAATTTATTATTTTTTATTTAAAAAATTTAAGATAAAGAGTTTTTTAAAATAAAGTATAATTTAAAAATTATTTAAAGTTCCAATATCTCATTCTTAAATAAAAATAAATTTTAACATATTCAAAAAAATTTAAAAATTGTGTTTAATAATTTTTTAATAAAACATTTCAAAAAAATAAAAAATGTACAATTTTAGAAATAAATATAATATTGATATTTATTCTCGTTCAAAATATTTTTCAAATTTAGAAAGAAGATCACAAAAAACAGAATCTAAAGTTGAAGATGAAAAAGTAGATTCAATAATAAATGAAATTTTAGGAAAAAATAAAATTTTTAGTAGAGATTACGCAGTTTTTTCTTATCATTACCCAGCACCATTATCATTATCACCAAATAAATATTTACATATTAATCCTAATATTAAAATAAAAATTCAATCTCCTTCTGAAAAATCTTATCCTTTAAAATATAAAAAAAAAGAAATTGAAACTGATTCCTTTTCTAACATGTTTACAAATAGAAATCCTAAACTTAATAATAATAATCATTTTAGATTAAAAAAGCCAAATATTAAAAATAATAGACTTTATTATTCAGAAAATATTGATTTAGATAATAAGTTAATAAGTTGTATTAAAAATATTAAAATCAGTAATTCTAAAATTTAAATTGTATAAAATAAAATATATTAAAACTTAAAAACTTATAATTGAATACAAGAAATTTAAAAATAAAAAATATTAATTTTTAAAAATTTTTTTTAAAAGGACAAATAATACACATTACAGTATCAGTTTCACTTTCATAAGAAGTTGCATTATTTCCAAATTTTTCTCTATTTTTAATAATATTTTCAGTCATTAAATTCATAAATTGATCATATGTTAATTTAACTTTTCCATTTTCATCTTCAACAGGTAATTGATATTTATCAATATCTGTTATTTTATTTATATCATAATCAATTCTTCCAAATTCATCTTTTTCTAAAGATAAAAAGGCTTTTTTTAAATTTATTAAATCATCCATTGTTAATCCTTCTTTTAAATATGGCTTTAATTCTTCTTCATTTATCTTTTTTTCTTCATAATTTCCCATTTAAATTTTTTTGAAAATAAATTCATAATTAAAAATTTAATAAAAAAACATATTTTTAATGAATTCAGTAATAAAAAAAGTAACAAATCAAGATTCTGATATAAAAAAATTGGAAAAGAGAATTAAAGATTTAGAAAATTTAACAACAAATTTATCAATTTTATTTGATGAAGAAAAAACAAAAAGAAAAGAATTTGAAGAAAATGCATTAATTAAACAAACTGGAAATTATCAACAAATTGAAAATTTAAAAAATGCTATTGATGAATTGTCTAATTTATTAAATCAATCAATTGAAGATATAAAATTAAAAACAAATAATATTTTAGATGATAGAAGTAATAAATTACAAAATATGATTGATAAAAAAATGAAGTTATTTGATATTTATGATAAAAAAACTGCAGAAAATGAATTTAATCATAAGAATTTTGAAGATAATATTAATTTAAAATTCTTTAATTTAAAAAATGAAGTTGAATCAACTTTTAAAAATTTTAGGGAAGAATTAAATACAAATGCAACAAGACTTGATTTTTTTGAAAAGAAACTTTTTGATAATTTAAATACAATGAAAGAAGAAATAAATAATTTAAATAAGGATGTTTTAGAAATTAAAAATGAATTAAATTCTTTAAAATTATTTAAAGATAATTCAAATAATAATTTTAAAATTATTAAAAGTGATATGATTAATCAAGAAGAAATTATAACAAATTTTACAAATAAAGTTTCTTTAATGATAAATGAATTTGATAATAAATTAAATCAATTCGATATTTATTTTAAAAAGCAAAATGAAAGTTTAAATTCTATGAAAGAAGATTTAATCAGTCATATTACTTCATCAGATAATAAATTAGCAAATAAATTAAATGATTTAAATGATATTATAGAAAATTATAATAATAAGCAAATTAATGAAATAAATAATTTTGAAAAACATATTTTAGATGAAGAAGAAAAGTTTAATTTATTTATTCAAGATAAATTAAATCTAGAAAGTGAAAATTGTAAAAAAATGTTATATTTTTCAAGAGAAGAAATTAATAATTTAAAAAATAAATGTGAACAACTTGAAAAAAATCAAGATAATATTAAAAATCAATTTTTTAATAATTTAAATGAAGCTGAAGAATTTTTAACTAAAAAATATGAAGGTTTATTTAGAATGCTTTCTGGTAAAAATTTAATTCCAAATACAAATGATAATTCATTTAATTTTAATTCTGATTCTGAAAGTAATTTTATTTACAATTGTAATAATTGTTAGTTTTAAAAATATTTAATAGATTGAATTATTTGAATACTTTTTTTTTCATTTTTAATGGATTATTGAAATTTATTTATTTTTTTTTATTATTATAGATAAATAATATATTTAATTATGCTCTAAAAATAAAAAATAATATATATTTAATCAATCATTATATCCCAAAAGTAATAATATTCATTAAAAAAAATGGAAGTTAAATTTTTTGATGATTTTCCAAATAATATACTTAATGCACCTAAACAAAGGTAAAAAAATAAAATATTGATTTTTAATTAGTTTTTTAACTCCAAACAAAAAAATTCCAAAATTTTCCCTTTGTAAAAAGAAAAAAAGTAAAGATAATAATATGAAAATGAAACAAAATTTAAACGAAATATTTTCTCAAATAAATGAATTTGATACTGTTACTGATTCAGATAAAAAACAAATTAAAATATATATCATCATTTAAAAATTTGAAAATCATTTAATTTTTAAAATAATAATGAAAATGTTAATTTTATAAATAATGGTAATATATATGTAAAAATAGTTTTAATTTGAGATTAATTTTTGGGGATTTAGAATATAAATTTTTGAAGTGCATCCCCTTGAAAATTAGTAAAAAATGAATTAAATAAATTAAATTATTTTTGTCTATTATTATTATTATTATAAAAAATGTTTCAAAATACTTTTATTAATTATTAATTAAGTAAAAGATATAATTAAAGAATATCATTTAAATTCTGTTTATATTTATAAATTTAAAATATTAAATTTATTTAATTTTACTTATTTTATCTATTATATTTTTATATAATCTTTTTAATTGTCTTTGATATTTTTTTCCAAAAGATGGGTCTTCACATCTTATTTTATATTCAAGAAAAATAATCATTTTTTTTATTTCTTCCTCTTTTTTCTTTGGAAGAATTTTCCTCAAAATTTTAAACATTTTAATGCAAAATTGCTTTCTTAAGTTATAATTTTTTACATTCAAATTATTCTTTTTATTATAAATATTATGATAAAAGTCATTTAAAATAGAATTTAATTCATTAGAATATTCATTGTTTTCATCATTTATAAATTTATTAAATGTTTCATTTATAAAAACTAAATTTGTGTTTTCAATTTCATTTTTGTTTTCATTTGAAAAACTATTATTACTTAACTTTCTTATTTTTTTATTTTTATTTTTTTGATTTCTTTTATTTTTTTTCACTGAATTTTTAGAAAGAAAAAAAAAAATATCTTGTTTTATTTGTTGAATATCTATATCTTCTAAATTATCAAACAATTGGTTTAATTCTTTATTTTCAAAAATAAATAGTTCCTGAATTATTTTTTCGATAATAATAGGAATCATTTTTGAACTTTTATCTACAATATCTTCATTTTTATTATATAATAATGAATTAAGAATTGGAATGATATCTTTATGTAAAGAATAAATATTTTTATTATTTTTTTCATTGAAATTATTTTTTAATTTATTTAACTCATTTAGAATTAAATTATGCATATTTGGTTTACTTTCAATTTGAATTTTTAACAAATTATCAATTGTATTTCTAATTAAATCATTGAATTTATTTTCATTTAAATCTTTTTTTTTATCTTTTGAATTACAATAATTAAGCATTCTATTATTATTTATCTTTATATTTTCTTTAGAATCATTTTGTAAATTTTTTTTTTTATTCTTTTTATTTCTTTTGATTTTTTTTCCAATAAATGATTCATTTTCTCTTTCTGAATTTTTTTCTTTTGTTGAAAAATCAGAAAACAAATTAGAATCAGAAAAATTTGAGAGATCAATTTTATCATAATCATTTTCTAAAATAATATTTTTTTTATTCTTTGAAATAATTCTTTTTGCTTCTTCAATTGCATTTAATAAACTTTGTTTTTTTGTTTTTGAAATTTTTTCAAGTTTTTTTTCAAATTTTTCAATTTTTGAAAAAGGAAAATTCATATTTTCATTTTGATTGATTAGATTTATTTCACATATTTTTTTTTCGTTTTCTCTAGTATTATCAATTGAAATTTCTTTTATTTGACCTGGCCAATAAGAATTTTCATCAATTTTAACAAAAACAATTTCTCCTTTTTGAAAATTTTTTTCATTGTTTGTAAACATTTTTTTATTTAAGATTTTTCTCAATTAATATTATATAAATGGCAATAGAGATTTTTCTATTTAAAATATTATTTTTTTTCTTTTGGTTGAAAATAATTAATTGATTTTTTTTTCTTAATGAAAAAAATATATTTTAAGATAAGTAAATTTTTATAAAATTAAATCTTTTGAAATTTTGATTTTTTTATTCCGAAAAAAATCAATTTTGATATAATTTGAATTTTTGTTTTAATTTATGATTGTAATTTTGATATTTTTTGAAAAATTCTATGTTTGATGTTTATTTTGAAATAATATTTGAGTTATGAAAAATAATTTTTTCACTTTTTTTATTTGATAACATAAGTTAAATCAAATTTTTGGAAATTTAAACAAATTTTTATCTAGAATCAAATGATATTAAACATATTTTAATATAATTTACTATCAAATTTGATTTTTTCCATTTTAAAATAATAATTAAACCCCAAAAATAATTATAATATCAAATATTTTATAAATTCCAATTAATCTTTACAAAATATCTTAATAAAATCACTTTAATTAAAGAAAAAAAATGATAAAGTAATATCAAATAATTTATCTTTTAATTATAATTGACCAATTCCTTAAAAATAACTATATAAAAAATAACTAAACAATTGAATAAAAAATATTTATTTCAAATAAATAAAAATTAAACATTCTTAATTAATTTAAAATTAAATATTTTTAATTATTTTAAAAAAAAATCAAATATCCAAAAAAAAAAATAAAAAAATAAATATAAACATAATAAAAACCAAATATAATATTTTATAAATGTCTTCAAGAAAGAAATATTTATTGAAAGTCATAATCCTAGGTGATGCAGGGTAAAATAAAAAAAATAACTTATAAAAACAAAAAAAATTAAAATAAAAAAAATAGTGTTGGAAAAACTTCATTACTAAACCAGTAAAAAATAAAATAACTTTTCCTAGATATGTAAAACAACAATTTTCAATGCAATACAAATCAACAATAGGAGCAGATTTTTTAACAAAAGAAATAACAATAGATGGAAGTGTCGTCCAATTACAAGTAAAAAAAAAATATAAAAAAAAAAAATTTAAATTTTATAGTTATGGGATACAGCAGGACAAGAAAAATTTCATGCAATGGGTGCATCATTTTATCGTAATTCAGAATGTTGTGTTTTAGTTTGTGATTTAACTGATATGAAATCATTTGAAACAATTGATACTTGGAGACAAGAATTTTTAAATCAATTAAATCCAAAAGATCCTGAAAATTTTCCTTTTGTTTTATTAGGGAATAAATGTGATAAAGAAGGAGAAAGAAAAGTTCCTGATAATAAAATTAAACAATATTGTGAAACAAAAAGTCATATGCCTTATTTTGAAACTTCTGCTAAAGAAAAAACTAATGTTGATAAGGCTTTTGAGGAAATTGCAAGATTGGCTTTTAAGAGAAATTCAAAGGAAGATGAAATGTAAGATTTTATTTTTTTTTTATATTTTTTTATTATTTTTTTTTAGATTTATTCCTACAAAACCTATTGTTCTTAATAATCAAACTGGAGGAGCTGTTGATAAAACTGGATGTTGTTAAAGGAATTTTTTATATTTTTGTCTTTCATTTTTTTTAGTTTTATCTTTAAGTTTTTTTCTTTTTCTATTTTTTTAGTTTTTTTAATTATTTTTGATATTAAAAAAAAGAAATAAATTTAATTTTTATGAAAATTTTATTTTTTTTTTTTTTGGAGATAAAATTAAATATTAGATTATTTAATTATTTGTTATTTTCTACTAAAATATATGATTCTGTTTGATATAAGAAATTCATTAATGAAATATTTCTTTTTTTCATTTTTCTTAAATAATTTAATTTAGCTTTTTGTTTCATCATTTTTTGATTTTTTTCTTTTTTTATTTCTTCATTTTCAGTATGAAGATCTATTTCAATTTTATTATTATTTTCTTGAGGTGAATTACTTATTATAACTTCTTTTAAATATAAAGGAGTATCAATATCATCTTTTTTACAAATATAACAAATTTCTTGAGTATCATTAATATTAGGATTTAATTCATCAGAAATTTTTAATAAATAACAACAATATTTATGATATTTATGACCACATTTAAAAATAACAATATTATTTTCATTAATTTCTTTTTTACATAAATCACATTTATCAATAATGAAAGATATTCCTTTTCTATTTTCATTACTAAAATTCATTAATTCATTATAATTTGTAATTTTAAAAATTATTTCTACTATTTTATAAATTGCATCTGATTTTTCAAAAGAATTTATAATTTGCATAATTAAATGAGCAAATTCACTTGTTCCAAATTTATTAAATTTGTTTGAAATTAAATCTATCATTGGTAATAATTCATTATAATCTGTCATTGAAATTAAAATTTTTTCTATATGATTTCCAGTATTTTTTTTTAAATCTTCAATTATTTTTTTTTTTTCATTATTAATTTCACTTTTATAAGAAAATTCATTTAATTTATATTTAAATTCATATAATTCATTTAATAAATTTACCCAACATTGTTGAATGTGTTTAGAACGGATATTTGAAGATGATTCACAAATTGAAAGTCCTAATTTTATTAATATGTTATTTTTATCATTTAATTCTAATAATATTTCATTATTAAATTTTGATAACAATAATTCTTTAAGAATATCATTTTTTATATTTTTAATTGATTCAATTGTTAAATTCATTGCTTCATTATAATTACCTAAAGTTTTATTTATATAAATAACAGCTTCAATAATATTATTTTTTTTCATTTTATTAAGAAAATCATTATTACAAACAAAAATATTTTCTTTTAAAACATCTATTATTTTATTATTTTGTCTCAAATTAACTAATAAATTAATTTTTTTTTCAATAAAAAATTCTAAAGTTTTAAAATCATCATTTTCTGAAGATTCAAGATATTTATCAATATAATTTAATTGTAATGAAGGATTATCATCTAATTGTTGAACGATAATATTTTGTTGTTTATCAAAATATTTATCAACTAATTTTGAAAAATGAGTTACTGAAATATTTAATAATTCTTTTAATTTATCCATAATAATATTTTTGAAATTATCAAATTCATTATTATTAATTTTATTTATTGTTTCTTCAATCCATTTAAATAACTCATCTGGATCAAGGTCATTATTTTGTAATTTTAATTCTAAAGTTTTTTTATAATTGTTTGATATATCATAAACAAAAATTGCAATATTTGAATAATCACTTTCATTTAATATATTTATTAATGTTTCACAATCATCTTCATTTAATAAACTTTTTGAATTAGCAATTGATATTAATTTTAATATTTTATTCTCATTTGTTAAAACTTCTTTTTTTGATTGATTAATATGATATTGAAAAGTATCATATTTTTTATATTTTTGATATTCTCTTGGATAATCAATTAAAAATTTAACAGCTTCTAATAAAGTGTTTTTAGTAACCCAAAAAGTTTTATTCATAAATGGAGAAAAATCACATATGAAATCAAATAAATCTTTTTTCATAAAAAAATTATTTTCTTCTTCGTAAATTGATTCAATTACAAAATCTAAAAACATTTTTGGAGTTAATTCACTAATATATATATCAGGACTATTAATTGTATTTGCAAAAGATTCAAATTCTTCATCATCAAAATAATCATTAATAATTGCATATATTTTATTATCTAAAAAGAATTTTCTAAAAATTTGGAAAAAAGAAATTGAATCAAATCTTATAAAGTTTTTTAATGAATCTTTTCCAGTTAATAATAAAATTATTCTTTTAATTAAAGAATGATATGAAAATAAATCTGGTTGTTCTTTTTTTAAATATATTTTTTGATTTAAAATAGAATCAATAAACCAAAAAAGCTTATGACCAAAATATCCTTTATAATTATGAATTTCATTTATTTTGATTTTATAATTATGATTTATTATAAAATTATTATATTCCTCACTTTCATTTTTAGTAACAAATAAATTATAAAGAAATTCAATTGGTTTGTAATATTCTTTATCACAAGTTTTAATTTTCTCTATTTCTTCTTCTGACAAATTCATGCATAAATAAATATAAGGTTCTACTAATTCTTTTTCTTTTATTAATTTTTTTACTTTAGAATATTTTAAAATTCTTGGAGAAAAATTTAATAAATTATTAGATAATTCAATTAAACTTTTTTGTTCAGAATAAAAATTAATATAATTTATAATAAAGTTTTCATTAAATTCTTCAAAGAAACTATTAGGTAAAATATTATTTTCTTCAGAAAGATAATCTGTGAATATTTTATAAACAATATTTTTATTTTGTAATACTTTTAATGAACTTTCTAAAAATTTATATAAAGTTTGATATGAATCTGCTTTAATTGAAAATTCAAAAATTTCTCTTATAAATATATCTAGATATAATTCATCTTTTTTATCTTTTATTATATTTAATGTTTTAAATAAAATTTCATAACAAAATTGTTCTTTATATTCAGTGAATAAACCTTGTTCTATTTCTTTATTATTTTGTAAAATAAAAGAATTAACACAAATTAAAACACAATAAAACATATTTTTCAAATGTCCTTTTTCTAAAAATTTATTTATTAAATTTTTCCAAGAATTAAAACCAATAAAAAATATTTCTTTCTCTCCAATAATAATTAAATTATTATGACTTAAATTTTCAATAATAAAATTAGAATAAATTGTGTTTTGAATTTTTTTAGGCTCAGAATTAATCCCAGGATTATAATCTGGATTATCATAAGAAAAAATTTTATAAGATATATTCTCTAATTTCAAAGGAATAATTTGAAATTTATCTTTTTTAATTTTAGTATCTTTCATAGCATAAATATTTTTTTCAAAATTAAAAGTAAATAAAACATTAATATTAAAAAGTTGATCAACAATAACAATAGATGAATAAGCAAAATATGATATTTTTATTATTGGTAAAGCAAAAATATAAATACAATTTAATTTAAATTTCTTAATACCTTTATCAATAATTTCTTTATAAATTCTAACATTTTTTCCCCAAGCAACAAATAATAATAAACCATTATCTTTATAAACTAATTTATTAAAACCAATATTAATATTATCATCTAAATTTTCAGGTAAGTATCCATATCCAAAACAACAATGAGGAATATCATTATCACAAACATTATCAGGTCTTGATATTGCTAAAATATGTTTTTCTAAATCTTCTTGTTTAGTAAAAATTGGACTAATTGGCATTATTGTAATATTTTTAATTGAAACAAAACAAAATATCATTTTTTTCTTTTTACTAATTGATAAATTTGGAATTGGATTATAATTTATAATATTATAAACTGGACTCGGTGTTAATAAAATTGTTTCAAATTTCATTTTATACACTAATAAAGATTTCTTTTTAAAAATTAATTTAATTTGCCTATCACGATTTGAATAAATAATTTCAAATTTATTCTTTTGATTATTTATTTTTACAATTTTAAGACAAATAATTGGACTTAAATTTTCATCTTTAATTGTTTCAATTACATTTCCATTATTTAATATGTGAATTGCTCCATTTTGATGTCCTGTAACAATATAATTTTCATATACTTCAATACAGAGAATATCACCTTCCTTTGTATTATATTTTCCTACTTCTGTATTTTTATTTATATCATATTTATATATGAAACCTTTATTTGAACCACAATATAAAAATGTTTGATTTGAAATATTTTGTAAACAAAAACTATTTAATTTTTCATTTATTTTTGATTTTAATATTAAATTTGATAATATTTCATTTTCTTCTTTTTTAAATATTTCTAGTTTTGTTGTATTATTGGAAAAATATGTAGTTAGGGGAAAGAAATCTTTTTTTTTTATTATTTTATTTTGTAAATTATCCTTGAATTTGGTTTCATATAGATTGAAAAAGTCTAATGGTTTTTTTTTTGTTTCCAATAGATGATTTATATAATCTTTTTCTTTTTCTTCTTCATTTTTATTAACTTTTTTAATTTCATCATTGTAATTTACATATATCTTTGAAAAACTTATTTTATTGGGTATCACTTTTAACATTGTAATATTTTCAATTTTGTTTTCATTATTTAATGTATCATTTATTATTTCTTCATTTAATGAATTCTCTTCCTTTAAGAAATCATTTAATTTTTCATCTATATATTCATTTTCTTCATTTAAAAATTTTATTTTTTCATTTTCTTCTTTTTTTTCTTTAGTTAATATTTCATTTGATGTTATTTTTCTTTCTGCAATAAATTTATCATCTGTTATATGATATTTATTATAAAAGTTATTTATTTCTTCTTTTTCAATTATTATATTTGAAGTTTTTTCATTTATATTATCATTTCTTTTTAAATAGGAAATATCGATTAAATATTTTTTATCTATAATTTGAGGATTTGGTTTTATATAACTATTTATTTTTATTAATATGTTTTCTAAAGTTATATTTAATTCATCATTTAATTTAAACTTTATATTTCCCTCGTTTAAAATCTTTTGAATTTTATTAAATATGATTTTGTACATTAATAAATTCCTATAATTATTTTAAAAAATACATTAAAAAAAATTAATTTGAAAAAAATTTAAAAATATATAAATACTATAAAATAAATAAAAAACATTTTTTTTGAAAATATATATATAATTCTAGTCATTTATTTTCAGAATATAATTTAATTTTGAATCTAAATTAACAAAATTCTAATTATATATTTATACATAATAATTTATTAAAAAATAAAAATTAAAAATGGATAATAATAATACTTTATTTGGTTTAACACAAGAACAAAGAAATGCCCAAAAAATATATAATTATATAGGAATTGCAAATAATATTAAAAATATGAGTTTAAATGTTTATTTTTTTTTGAAAAATTATGCATTCAATAAGGCAATTAATATGAAATTACCTCCAAGTGATAATAAAAAAATAAATGATTTAATGAATCATTTTTATAATGAATTAAGAAGTACAGGATGGGATTCTAGAAGAATGTCTTTAAATGAATATAATAGTTTTTTAGAATATTTTTATTCAACTATGGATTTTAATACAATTGATTTGAATAATTTATTTTTATGTAGAGATTTATTAGAAGTTATTCCTTTAGATGAACTTGGAAAACAAAGAATGGAATATTTTAATAAAAAAATAGAAAAGTTTAAAAAAGAAAATAATGATAAAAATGATAATAAATATAATAATAATGAAAATAAAAAAGATAATCTAAATAATAAAAAAAATGAAAATAGTAATAATAATAAAAATCAAAATTTAAATCAAATCAATAAAAATGAAAATAATTATATTAGGGGACAAAATATAAATCAAAATGATAATAATGATAATTATCAAAATTTAAAAAATATTGATATTTTAGACATGAATAAAGTATTTGGTTATCAAAGTAATAATGACCAAAATAACAATAATGAAACAATAAATAAAGAAAAAAATAATTTAAATAAAGATGAAAATAAAATTGAAAATGATAATAAACATAATCAAATATCAAAAGAAATAAATATAGATAATAAATTAGAAATAGACAAGAAGAATATAAATAAATTTCCAAAATTAGTAAAAACTGAATTAATAAATAATCCTAATATTAAAAGTCAAGACTCAAAAGACTATGAAAATGTTAAATCAGAAATAATAAATAATTTAAAATTATCTTCTAATGAAATGGATTATCATAATATTGCAATAGCAAAAGATCATTTTGAAGCAATAATATATTATTTAAGAGAATTACTTGGAAAAAATAAATAAAAAAAAAATAATAACTATTATAAATATCTAAATATTTTAATTAAAGTTTTCATTATTGAATAAATTAATTTGTTATTAATATTCCTTTTATCAATGTTATATGAACTTAAATTTTAATTTAATTTTATTTTTTTTGTTTAATACTTTTTTTTAATTAAATTAATAAAATCAATTATTTATATTTATATATATAAAAATTAATTATAAAATAATATTTTTAAAAAGTCATCCTCAAAAAAATGACATTTTTCCAATCAATTTTTGGTAACTTAAATGTAATATTAAAATACTTAAAATCCGACATAATTAAAAAACAAAGAGCATTTAAGATAGGATTAGTATCAATATATTTAGTAGTTTTTTTCTTAACAATGTTATATAATGTAATATCATTATCTCCAAACATTTTTATAAGATTAGCAGAAGAACAAGTTAGTGAAGCAGATTTTATTTTTCTTCCTCAATTAGGAATAAAAGATATTTCAAAAGAAAAAGATATTTTTGACAAATATTTAGATGAAAAAAACAATACAAATAAAGATTTTAATCAAAATATTTCATTTTCCAATTTTTCATTTCAATTATTAGATTTTGAAGAAATTCAACAAAAATTAAAAAATATAAAATTTTTAAAAGGTGTAGTACCAAGATGGTTAATAATGGGAAATTCAAGTAATTTTAAAACAAATTCTTGGGCAACTTCAAATATGATTATATTAAATTCTGAATTAGAAAATAAAGTTGGAATGGGGAGAAAACTTCATTTACCAAGATTATATTTAAATGAATGTTATGTTAGTAATTCTCTTTATAAAAGTTTAAAGGCTGATTTATATAATAATAATTCAATTTTAATTGATGTTAGATTAAGTGGTTTAATTAAAGCTCTTCAACCAAGTCAATTAATTAATAATTTTAATAATGAAGATTTTTATAATCCAAATTATGATGAAGATGATAATGATTATTTTAATAGTGATGATGATGATAATAGTAATAATGATTATAATAGTTTTTTTCTTGGGAATTTAAGTCAAATTGAAAAAGAAGCTAATTTAATTAGAAATTTTATTATTAATAATTTTGGAGAAAAAAAAAGTATTATGATATCAAGAAAAGTTATTATGGATAATATTAAAAAGAATTTATCACCTATTTTTAATATTTCTGATAATTTTACAAATGAAAAAGAAATAATTGATAAAATTGTTGATTTTTCTATAAGTAGAACTTTATTATTATTTTTAATTCCTAAAGATAATAAAATTGTTGTTGATATAATAAAAGAAATAATAAATGAAAATAATGACGATTCACCAATTAAATTCATCTTTAATCAATTTTTTTATTATAACAAATCAAATGATAAATTATCATTAAGTGAAAATATGAAAACAATTTTAAAAGAAACATCAAATGATAATGAAATTGAAATTGAATTACCAAATATAAATACATTCTTAGATAAATTCTCAGATGAAGATTTAACATCATTATTATCATTTCAATTAAATTTAACAATAAAAACGAATGTTTCATCAACAGAAGGAAAATGGCCTAGTGCAAGTGGTAATGTAGTAGCAATTGATTCTCAATATATGAATAATTATTTAGAATATAATGCAATTAGAATTATAAAATTAATAACAAAAAAAATTGAATTACCATTTATAGAAGATTTACTTATTGAATTTGTAAAAAATATTCTTAAAGATTTTAATATTAATAAACATGCTTTATCTGTTAATGCTATTATAAATAATAAATTTGATGTATATAAATTAAATCAAAATGATATGAGAGTTAAAATAAGTGATTTAAGTGTTGATATTACTAATGCACTTGGTATTGATTATAAATTAATTGTTACATTACCAATTTTTACAATGATGAAATCAATTGAAATTGCAAAAGTATTTTTACAAAATATTTTTTATGGAATTATGTTCTTTTTATGGTTATTAAGTGTAATATTGATTTATTCTCTAATGTTAGGAAATGTTGATGAAAGAACATATGAATTTGGAATGCTTCGTTCATTAGGTTTTAAAAAAAGAAATTTAATTACAATGATATTAATTCAAGGTATTATATTTGCAATTCCTGGAATAATTTTAGGATTAGTCTCATCATATATTTGTAATATTTATATTGGATTTTTATTAAATTGGTATTCTGGTTTAGTTATTCCTTATAATATGAGTTATGGAAATATTTTATTTGGTACTATTTTAGGTTTGAGTATTCCTTTAATTTCTTCTTATTTTCCTATTAAAAAATGCTTAGATAGTAATTTAAAGGAAACTTTAACAATTTTTAATAAAAAAATAGGGAATTTATTAGTTAATATGATTAAATTAGAAAATTTAGGTATTTCACCTTCTGCTTTTATATCTAGTTTAATTTTAATTATTATGGGATTCATTACTTATTATTTAGCACCATTAAGTTTCTTATTAATGAATCCTTCAATTTTCATAATGATAATGATGTTTATATTAATAATAATGTTAATAGGGATGATAGTTTTAATCCAAATTATAATTCCATTTTTAGAAAAAAAAATATTAGATATTATATTTTTTATCTTTTATAAAGATAGAAATATTCATTTTATCGTAATAAAAAATTTAGAAGGCCATTCTCGTAGAAATAAAAAAGTTTCAATAATGTTTATGATTGCATTAGGTTTTATAATTTTTTCAGGATGTACATTAAATTTAATAGTATCATTTGTTCAAACATTAGCAGAAAGTACAATGGGAGGAGATGCATTTTTATGGTATTTAAATGGTAAAACAGATTCAATTAATCAAATTTTATTTGAAGAATATTTAAATAAAACAATGAAAAATTTCCCAGATTTAATTGAAAATTATACTTTTAGGTCATTTCCTTTAAGTGATATAATTGGAAGGAGAACTCGTTCAAGTGCTTTAAATGGATTTCCTCGTTATCAAAGAGAAATAATAGGTTTAGATCAAAATTTTTTATCAGCAGGATATGTAGATTTATATACATATACAGAATATGATAAAAAATTAAATTATACTTTATTAAAGGATAATAATAAGAAAATAGATTTAATATCATTATTATTTTTAAATCCAAATATAGAACAAATTTTACCTGTTATAAAAGATGAAAAAGATTCTATTAATTTCCCAATTAATCCTAGATTCATTGATTCACAAATTCATCATGAATTTTCTATAATTGCAGCTGAAGGATTAAGAAGTGCAATGGCTTTAGATATTAATAATCCAGCTGCAATAAGTTTTAATTTAAAAACTTTTCAAGTATTTCCATGTAAAGTTGTTGGAATGGCTGGTAAACTTCCTGGTTCTTTGAGTTATTCTTCTTATTCTACTTTATCTTTAATTAGTCCTTTTTATACTTCTACAGAACAAATTAAAAAATTAATTGATTTAGAAATGGAAATTAATGAAAATTTAAGAAAAAAAATTAATGATTCTATTGCTTATTCACATACTCCTGATCATATTAGGAAACAAGGATTAACTATTAAATATAAAACAAATTCAAATAAAAAATTACGTGAAATGGTTTTTTTTGAAATGAAAAATTTATTAGGTGATGATTATGTTATTACTAGTTATTTAGATGAAATAATAGAAACTTCAAATAAAATAAAAAGAATAATGGAATATGTTTTTATTGTTCTTGGATTAATTGCTTTAGTTTTATCATTTTTTTTAATTTGGACTTCTTTTTATGCTAATATTAGAGAAAATATTTGTGAATATGGAATTATGAGAAGTATTGGAATTAATGAAAAACAAAGTACTAAAATGTATATTTATGAAGCTGCTTCTATTATTATTGCTAGTATTATTACTGGAACTTTTATTGGTGTTGTCATTTCTTCTACTTTAATTTTACAATTTGATATGTTTGTTGAATTACCTTTTATTTTTAATTTTCCTTATAAATTGTATTTTATTCTAATTTCTTTTGGAATGTTTATGGGATTATTAGGAAGTTATTATCCTATTTATGAAGTTAATCATATGAGTCTTATTAAAATTATGAAAGGATTAAGTGAATAATTTTTCTTTTAATTATAAAAATAATATTTAAAAATATTAAATTTATATATATGTTAAATTATTTATTTTAAAATGAATAATTTTTTTATTTTTTTATAAAAAAAGAAAATAAATAATTAAAATCATTTAAAGTTTCTACATCATATCCATCTTTAATTAAGCCAGAAGCCATAAATATACATTT